>FLSR01000800.1:41229-56673 GCA_900092035.1 Leuciscus waleckii | reverse complement strand
AACTCCTGCTCTGTTATTTCGCCTTCACAACTTAATTGCTGTGAAGTAGAAAGCACAGAGACATTGTTCAAAGGAAAATATTGCTCAGTCACACCATTTAGGGACTCCAATTTTGCATCGTTAGAATATAGAGTTTTAAAATATTCAAATTCTTCCTGCAATATTTCTTGTGGATTTGTGACTAAAACATCATTTCTGTATAAACTCATGATATTCTTTTTAACAGAATTTCTTTGATTTAACCGTAAAAAGTGTGCTGTACACTTCTCTCCCTTCTCCATCCAAGCAGCATGTGACCTAACCATAACTCCGTTTACCCGTTCATGATAAAGACTCTCCAATTTATCTTGTTTTCTTTTAATTAATATTTCTGTTTCAGTAACGTACCTTCTATCTAATAATTGTTGTAGCTCATTTATTTCATCAATAAGTTCTTGTTCCTGTTTTAGGTTTCTTTTTTTCTTAATTGATCCCATCTTAATCGCATGTCCTCTAAAAGAACATTTAAAAGCTTCCCAAACATTATGTGGACTAGAGGAGTTTTCATTATCTTCAAAGAATTCTTTGATAAATCTCCTGGTAATATCAACTAATGAATCATCATTTAGAAACGATACATTGAATTTCCAGTAACCCCGTCCTCTGGAACATTGCCGATTATCAATCAGCAATGTAACCAGACTATGATCAGATCTCAAGCAGTCACCAATACAACATTTAATATTTTAGGAACCAATGAGAAAGAAATAAGAAAATAATCAATTCTACTGGCCTGTTTTCCTCTACGCCATGTATACCTCATAGTATCTTTATTTAGCAAACGCCAGATATCAACAAGATCTAATGATGCAGCCATTTCTTGAATTTCCCTAAGTGCATGGGGATGATTATTAAATTTATGTAGACCACTACGATCCTTATTTGTATCTAAGACTGTATTAAAATCCCCAGTTATTATAATCTGATTAGATTGAAGTGAGTTTGATATGACACAACGCACAACTTTGTAAATAAAATAAAATAAAATATTATGGAAGTCATTGTACTGTAATTGTAATTATACCATATTTTATTAATATTATGTTGATTTAAAGTTTTTTGTTATTAACTAATACCTTTATCTTTTAACTAACATCCAGCACAATCTGACCCCAACATCTGACCCCAAATAAACAGATAATGGAATGTTCACAATCTACAATATACAGTTAGATATTCTCCTACTTAGTATCTTTGGGTGTATCTGTGGGTGTATTTTGTCACACCATAGTGATGCAAAGTTCCACACCCTATGGACTAACTTTAAAACATAATCTTTATACAGGAATGTCCTTACAACCCATGTAAGATTCAAAAGACCAAATCACTAAGAAAAGTTTCCAAATGATGGTTTTATTACTCCGCTAGATTTAGTCATCTTGTTCAGGCAACACTGTTTCACATTTTGTATATGTTTTAGGTGAAGACGTTTCTTTGAGAGCCGTCAACAGTGTTTATAGAAATAAATGACCATTAAGAATTTAAGTGATAGTCTTTCTGTTTGACTAAATTGATACTTCATTTAGTGTAACTTTCCCTCTATCTACGAATCACACAAAGTGCATGCTGTTTTACACTTAAACTATTGCACTGAGAGAGCCATATTCATCAAAGCTTGAGGCTGTTAAACAAAAGTTCCACACTTTGGTAAAACTTGCTGATAAAATTGCACAAAAGTAAATTCTAATTATAATTCTTCATATCATGAGCCATTTAAAACAAATGCAGAAAAGCCACTTTTGAATTGACATTTTACCTAGTCAGTTACGCCTTTTACATCTTGTTTTTGTACAGTTTGCAAAAAGTATATAGTCTCCGAGCGTGGTCAAACATGTTCATATAGGAATGTATGAAAAACATGAACAAATATTGCATAAAAAGAATTAAATGACGGTCCTTCTACATGAGAGTGTTTAAGACTAAACAAATCATATTTATTTTAGAACATCTTTCTGCTATGTCTACGAACATGGACGTGAAAGATGAGTATTACACTTCAAACTCGTCTAACTATTACACTTATTTTGTTATTATTACACAGTTATTTTGTGTGTGTCGCTAAACAACAGTTAAGCTAATGAATTACAGTTGATACGTGGTATTTTTACGTGAAAGGAGGGTTGATTAATTTTTTATTCTGGCCCCACCAATACTTTGACACCCGAGTTTTAGGCCTGATCCAGAAAACAGACATTGTGTTTTATGTCTTAATAATTGTTCTTCTTTTTATGATCTTCTTTTTATTCTGCATAATGCCGAAATGTTTTAACACATCGTAAATTTCAATGGTTAGATAAATCATCTAACTATTATATCTAACAATCAACAGTTATATGTGGAACAAGCACAGTCTCATTGGAGTTGGATTCTTGTTTATACTGAACCGCATGTTTAACTGCGCTATTGTTCTCGGCATCATCAAAGTTCACATAGTTTTCACCGGAGCATAGCGACTCTGAAACAAGACCAAATATTAGCACGTAACATTTTGGACACCTTTGTTTTTATGCATCTTTTGCATTTCTTCTGAAACACCCTGTTTTGAAATTGTTTAACAATTTTTAACATCACTAGCGTAACACTTATCGTATTGCCAGGTGTGATTGTAATGTTTTGTATGCCGTTTTCTTTACACTTTCCCCCGGATATCTGTTTCCTACAGTTAGCTGTAATGTTAGTGAACTCTAGGTCTTCTCTTTGTTCATATACGACAGTATTCACAGAATTGATAAAATGATGGTTTAAACCATCATCTTCACGTGAGACATTTACATTATACCGTCCTAGTTTTTAAATAGCGCTAAAATTTATATTTTAACCCTTTATGCGGATATAGAATGCCGCACAAGGTTCTCTGTTCTCTGGTTCTAATTTTTTTTTTAAATACCGCGATACAAAGACAAGGACGCATCGTTCTATAAGCGACCCTCAAAATGCATACCAAAAAACAGGGCATCCATGTATGATGATTTATCAGAAAATGACTTTGTTTGAAGAAAAACTCAAATCAGCTTGTGCTTGATAACTATTAAACAACCCTTATTTCGGTAATGATGCGATATGGATATCACATTTTAACTCAATACGCTAAAGGTCTATGAACTTTAACCTCTTCATAGTCGGTCAAATTAACTTAAAGCCTGCGCAAAATGAAATACATCCTAGCTACTTTCTAAATGTTTGTTACAGAACTTATGTTGAACAATTCACCCATGCATACGTTTAAAAATATATGTATATTTATATATATATATATATATATATATATATAAATATTTTGGTGTAATTATAAACTTATCTCTGGTGGCATGTAGGACTTGTTGTTTATAAAGGACCTAGTTATTTATGGCTTTCCTGTACCCCCGTACACTTCTACACAACAGTGGAGCGAGGGGGCGGACCCCAATCGCTGTCCTGATAAATATTTCAGGACATCGCACGCTCTAGCTCTACTCTAGCTCTACTAGCCGCGGACCGCTGTGCTACTGCAACATCTCATTGATCAAAGCCCGGTTCAACATTCCTGTTTGCCTGAACCTGACGCAAACTACGCTTCTTCGACTCAAGCTTCTGACCCAAAAACACAAACCCTGGACGACTGTGCCGCAAGGACTCACTCAGGAGATTCCAGGAACATTCCAGGAACGAAAAGCATCTTTCATCATCGAATATTATTTTCGAAAAGTTGAAAAAATGGCGACGCAAAACCTGACGGAGAACGTCTCCCCGTTGAGTTCAGGCGAGCGGGGCACAAGTATCATCCGGCGTGTGAGTGCGCCACGGGCAAAGAGTGTCGTTTAAGAGCTGCGCTGGACTGTATGTTTAAAGATCATTTTAGAGGCCAGATGGTTGGCCTGATGCACAGGATCATCGATGCTGCGTGTGATATGAAAAACGATTGTGCGCAGGATACCAAACGTGTGACAAATCTCAAAAATGAAATGGATGTCGTAAGAGGTCTAACAAAGTCATGGCCTGATGTAACACCCATGTTTTTTAACTGTGTTCCGCCTTGTTACAACCCTTTGTGTAAATTGACAGACAGTTTAACTCCTCCTCTAGTCACCACACTGGACGAAGGTGAATCGTTTACTTCTTTAATGATGACCAAAAGTAGGGTAAAACTGAAAACAAATATATACATAAATGAGTACTAAATCAATCTTCACACTGAGACTGTTCACATGTTTTAAACAATACACGTACAAATAACTTGTTATTTTACACAATGAAATGGCTATTTAAAGGTTTTTAGTCATAACTTAGCTCAGACTATTCTGTTTATACGACAGCCGGCATAAGTGAACATCCGGAAATTATACAACAATTTTAATAACATTACATCTCATCTTACATGAAAATATTCCTCTGCATAGATAGATAACATGTTAAAGAACATTTACATACCGACGATGCTCGTTTATAGCTTGAACGTGAGCAGAAGGACTTAGTTCGACTTAGTTCGTGTCTTGAGTACACGAACACAAGACGCAGCTGTCTGAAGACATTACTGAGCGCTTCCTGATGACATCATTAAAGGAAGCCGCAGAACAAACGTGGCTGTGATTTCTTTAGTATACCACAAGGGGGAGACAACAAGTAACAATACAGAACAAACGGCAAAGAGTCGAACGGCGTAATCCTCAGAAAAGTTCTGGATGTGTTGCGTTCATGTTCTGACGAATTCAAAATTGACGAAATTCTCTGTATATGCACTTTTATAATGGATCTCTGCGTGTCACTGGTGTCAAAAAATGCAAAAACGACGTTGGTGAAATAGTTGAAAGTCTGGTCAACTATACCCTAGAGCAAGACATGATAACCTGCGTTCTTTTTAGAAATAGAAATAGATTTTCTATTCTGGTTAGACCATCTGTAAATGTTATTGTTTTACTTTATGTATGTAATGCCGATCATTTTCTTCACTACTCCAATGTATGAAAGTATAATGTTGAAATAAAAATTTCTGAATGAAAAAATGTCTGAGCTCATAAAAAAATTTATTAGAATAATATTTAGAATAATTAAATATTAAATATTTAAATATTTGTTTTCTGCATTTTAATTACTGTATTCCCAAGGTGTCAGCCATTTCCAAGATGTGAATACCTGAAATTGTGTGGTGATTTTTCAAATGAATCAACTATTTTTCCCGCTGTGTACAGAACAGAAAAAAGGACATTTTGTGGTGTTGAACAAAATTCGATTTTATTCTTGTTCTTTGTTCTCATTAATTTTTTTAATAAGATTATGTGTTCTGTCATGGACGACTAGTCATGGGATGTCAAGGGACACGCCCTGTGGTCACATTTTTATGTCAGAGTTTACCCGCTACCACAAACCTCCTGTGGTCCTCTCACTCTGCCTTTACCCGCATTGCAACGTAGCCATCCTGCAGCTTTCCGCCCCTGCGACAGCCGTAACATCGACCACCACGGCATTCGTTTCAGGCCAAACGGAGGAGCAGGTGGGTTACTTAAACATGGCATTCAGCAACCTGGCCCTCTCTAGCCCCATTTCCTCCCGTGGAGTTGAGGATATGTCTCACGAGCGACCTCCGGCTTGTCACAATCCTGGCATGCGTCGGGAACAGGAACGCCTTGACACCTTTCAGAATTGGCCTCTTGCTACAGTAACTCCAGCCGAGCTTGCCAAAAGTGGTTTCTACTACCTTGGCCAGGACGACAGAGTGGCTTGCTTCAGTTGTGGAGGCCAGCTTAGCAACTGGGAACCGGGAGATCGTGCAGTATCAGATCACCAGGGGTTGAGGGGAGATGAAGAGGGGTTGAGGGGAGATGAAGAGGGGTTGAGGGGAGATGAAGAGGGGTTGAGGGGAGATGAAGAGGGGTTGAGGGGAGATGAAGAGGGGTTGAGGGGAGATGAAGAGGGGTTGAGGGGAGATGAAGAGGGGTTGAGGGGAGATGAAGAGGGGTTGAGGGGAGATGAAGAGGGGTTGAGGGGAGATGAAGAGGGGTTGAGGGGAGATGAAGAGGGGTTGAGGGGAGATGAAGAGGGGTTGAGGGGAGATGAAGAGGGGTTGAGGGGAGATGAAGAGGGGTTGAGGGGAGATGAAGAGGGGTTGAGGGGAGATGAAGAGGGGTTGAGGGGAGATGAAGAGGGGTTGAGGGGAGATGAAGAGGGGTTGAGGGGAGATGAAGAGGGGTTGAGGGGAGATGAAGAGGGGTTGAGGGGAGATGAAGAGGGGTTGAGGGGAGATGAAGAGGGGTTGAGGGGAGATGAAGAGGGGTTGAGGGGAGATGAAGAGGGGTTGAGGGGAGATGAAGAGGGGTTGAGGGGAGATGAAGAGGGGTTGAGGGGAGATGAAGAGGGGTTGAGGGGAGATGAAGAGGGGTTGAGGGGAGATGAAGAGGGGTTGAGGGGAGATGAAGAGGGGTTGAGGGGAGATGAAGAGGGGTTGAGGGGAGATGAAGAGGGGTTGAGGGGAGATGAAGAGGGGTTGAGGGGAGATGAAGAGGGGTTGAGGGGAGATGAAGAGGGGTTGAGGGGAGATGAAGAGGGGTTGAGGGGAGATGAAGAGGGGTTGAGGGGAGATGAAGAGGGGTTGAGGGGAGATGAAGAGGGGTTGAGGGGAGATGAAGAGGGGTTGAGGGGAGATGAAGAGGGGTTGAGGGGAGATGAAGAGGGGTTGAGGGGAGATGAAGAGGGGTTGAGGGGAGATGAAGAGGGGTTGAGGGGAGATGAAGAGGGGTTGAGGGGAGATGAAGAGGGGTTGAGGGGAGATGAAGAGGGGTTGAGGGGAGATGAAGAGGGGTTGAGGGGAGATGAAGAGGGGTTGAGGGGAGATGAAGAGGGGTTGAGGGGAGATGAAGAGGGGTTGAGGGGAGATGAAGAGGGGTTGAGGGGAGATGAAGAGGGGTTGAGGGGAGATGAAGAGGGGTTGAGGGGAGATGAAGAGGGGTTGAGGGGAGATGAAGAGGGGTTGAGGGGAGATGAAGAGGGGTTGAGGGGAGATGAAGAGGGGTTGAGGGGAGATGAAGAGGGGTTGAGGGGAGATGAAGAGGGGTTGAGGGGAGATGAAGAGGGGTTGAGGGGAGATGAAGAGGGGTTGAGGGGAGATGAAGAGGGGTTGAGGGGAGATGAAGAGGGGTTGAGGGGAGATGAAGAGGGGTTGAGGGGAGATGAAGAGGGGTTGAGGGGAGATGAAGAGGGGTTGAGGGGAGATGAAGAGGGGTTGAGGGGAGATGAAGAGGGGTTGAGGGGAGATGAAGAGGGGTTGAGGGGAGATGAAGAGGGGTTGAGGGGAGATGAAGAGGGGTTGAGGGGAGATGAAGAGGGGTTGAGGGGAGATGAAGAGGGGTTGAGGGGAGATGAAGAGGGGTTGAGGGGAGATGAAGAGGGGTTGAGGGGAGATGAAGAGGGGTTGAGGGGAGATGAAGAGGGGTTGAGGGGAGATGAAGAGGGGTTGAGGGGAGATGAAGAGGGGTTGAGGGGAGATGAAGAGGGGTTGAGGGGAGATGAAGAGGGGTTGAGGGGAGATGAAGAGGGGTTGAGGGGAGATGAAGAGGGGTTGAGGGGAGATGAAGAGGGGTTGAGGGGAGATGAAGAGGGGTTGAGGGGAGATGAAGAGGGGTTGAGGGGAGATGAAGAGGGGTTGAGGGGAGATGAAGAGGGGTTGAGGGGAGATGAAGAGGGGTTGAGGGGAGATGAAGAGGGGTTGAGGGGAGATGAAGAGGGGTTGAGGGGAGATGAAGAGGGGTTGAGGGGAGATGAAGAGGGGTTGAGGGGAGATGAAGAGGGGTTGAGGGGAGATGAAGAGGGGTTGAGGGGAGATGAAGAGGGGTTGAGGGGAGATGAAGAGGGGTTGAGGGGAGATGAAGAGGGGTTGAGGGGAGATGAAGAGGGGTTGAGGGGAGATGAAGAGGGGTTGAGGGGAGATGAAGAGGGGTTGAGGGGAGATGAAGAGGGGTTGAGGGGAGATGAAGAGGGGTTGAGGGGAGATGAAGAGGGGTTGAGGGGAGATGAAGAGGGGTTGAGGGGAGATGAAGAGGGGTTGAGGGGAGATGAAGAGGGGTTGAGGGGAGATGAAGAGGGGTTGAGGGGAGATGAAGAGGGGTTGAGGGGAGATGAAGAGGGGTTGAGGGGAGATGAAGAGGGGTTGAGGGGAGATGAAGAGGGGTTGAGGGGAGATGAAGAGGGGTTGAGGGGAGATGAAGAGGGGTTGAGGGGAGATGAAGAGGGGTTGAGGGGAGATGAAGAGGGGTTGAGGGGAGATGAAGAGGGGTTGAGGGGAGATGAAGAGGGGTTGAGGGGAGATGAAGAGGGGTTGAGGGGAGATGAAGAGGGGTTGAGGGGAGATGAAGAGGGGTTGAGGGGAGATGAAGAGGGGTTGAGGGGAGATGAAGAGGGGTTGAGGGGAGATGAAGAGGGGTTGAGGGGAGATGAAGAGGGGTTGAGGGGAGATGAAGAGGGGTTGAGGGGAGATGAAGAGGGGTTGAGGGGAGATGAAGAGGGGTTGAGGGGAGATGAAGAGGGGTTGAGGGGAGATGAAGAGGGGTTGAGGGGAGATGAAGAGGGGTTGAGGGGAGATGAAGAGGGGTTGAGGGGAGATGAAGAGGGGTTGAGGGGAGATGAAGAGGGGTTGAGGGGAGATGAAGAGGGGTTGAGGGGAGATGAAGAGGGGTTGAGGGGAGATGAAGAGGGGTTGAGGGGAGATGAAGAGGGGTTGAGGGGAGATGAAGAGGGGTTGAGGGGAGATGAAGAGGGGTTGAGGGGAGATGAAGAGGGGTTGAGGGGAGATGAAGAGGGGTTGAGGGGAGATGAAGAGGGGTTGAGGGGAGATGAAGAGGGGTTGAGGGGAGATGAAGAGGGGTTGAGGGGAGATGAAGAGGGGTTGAGGGGAGATGAAGAGGGGTTGAGGGGAGATGAAGAGGGGTTGAGGGGAGATGAAGAGGGGTTGAGGGGAGATGAAGAGGGGTTGAGGGGAGATGAAGAGGGGTTGAGGGGAGATGAAGAGGGGTTGAGGGGAGATGAAGAGGGGTTGAGGGGAGATGAAGAGGGGTTGAGGGGAGATGAAGAGGGGTTGAGGGGAGATGAAGAGGGGTTGAGGGGAGATGAAGAGGGGTTGAGGGGAGATGAAGAGGGGTTGAGGGGAGATGAAGAGGGGTTGAGGGGAGATGAAGAGGGGTTGAGGGGAGATGAAGAGGGGTTGAGGGGAGATGAAGAGGGGTTGAGGGGAGATGAAGAGGGGTTGAGGGGAGATGAAGAGGGGTTGAGGGGAGATGAAGAGGGGTTGAGGGGAGATGAAGAGGGGTTGAGGGGAGATGAAGAGGGGTTGAGGGGAGATGAAGAGGGGTTGAGGGGAGATGAAGAGGGGTTGAGGGGAGATGAAGAGGGGTTGAGGGGAGATGAAGAGGGGTTGAGGGGAGATGAAGAGGGGTTGAGGGGAGATGAAGAGGGGTTGAGGGGAGATGAAGAGGGGTTGAGGGGAGATGAAGAGGGGTTGAGGGGAGATGAAGAGGGGTTGAGGGGAGATGAAGAGGGGTTGAGGGGAGATGAAGAGGGGTTGAGGGGAGATGAAGAGGGGTTGAGGGGAGATGAAGAGGGGTTGAGGGGAGATGAAGAGGGGTTGAGGGGAGATGAAGAGGGGTTGAGGGGAGATGAAGAGGGGTTGAGGGGAGATGAAGAGGGGTTGAGGGGAGATGAAGAGGGGTTGAGGGGAGATGAAGAGGGGTTGAGGGGAGATGAAGAGGGGTTGAGGGGAGATGAAGAGGGGTTGAGGGGAGATGAAGAGGGGTTGAGGGGAGATGAAGAGGGGTTGAGGGGAGATGAAGAGGGGTTGAGGGGAGATGAAGAGGGGTTGAGGGGAGATGAAGAGGGGTTGAGGGGAGATGAAGAGGGGTTGAGGGGAGATGAAGAGGGGTTGAGGGGAGATGAAGAGGGGTTGAGGGGAGATGAAGAGGGGTTGAGGGGAGATGAAGAGGGGTTGAGGGGAGATGAAGAGGGGTTGAGGGGAGATGAAGAGGGGTTGAGGGGAGATGAAGAGGGGTTGAGGGGAGATGAAGAGGGGTTGAGGGGAGATGAAGAGGGGTTGAGGGGAGATGAAGAGGGGTTGAGGGGAGATGAAGAGGGGTTGAGGGGAGATGAAGAGGGGTTGAGGGGAGATGAAGAGGGGTTGAGGGGAGATGAAGAGGGGTTGAGGGGAGATGAAGAGGGGTTGAGGGGAGATGAAGAGGGGTTGAGGGGAGATGAAGAGGGGTTGAGGGGAGATGAAGAGGGGTTGAGGGGAGATGAAGAGGGGTTGAGGGGAGATGAAGAGGGGTTGAGGGGAGATGAAGAGGGGTTGAGGGGAGATGAAGAGGGGTTGAGGGGAGATGAAGAGGGGTTGAGGGGAGATGAAGAGGGGTTGAGGGGAGATGAAGAGGGGTTGAGGGGAGATGAAGAGGGGTTGAGGGGAGATGAAGAGGGGTTGAGGGGAGATGAAGAGGGGTTGAGGGGAGATGAAGAGGGGTTGAGGGGAGATGAAGAGGGGTTGAGGGGAGATGAAGAGGGGTTGAGGGGAGATGAAGAGGGGTTGAGGGGAGATGAAGAGGGGTTGAGGGGAGATGAAGAGGGGTTGAGGGGAGATGAAGAGGGGTTGAGGGGAGATGAAGAGGGGTTGAGGGGAGATGAAGAGGGGTTGAGGGGAGATGAAGAGGGGTTGAGGGGAGATGAAGAGGGGTTGAGGGGAGATGAAGAGGGGTTGAGGGGAGATGAAGAGGGGTTGAGGGGAGATGAAGAGGGGTTGAGGGGAGATGAAGAGGGGTTGAGGGGAGATGAAGAGGGGTTGAGGGGAGATGAAGAGGGGTTGAGGGGAGATGAAGAGGGGTTGAGGGGAGATGAAGAGGGGTTGAGGGGAGATGAAGAGGGGTTGAGGGGAGATGAAGAGGGGTTGAGGGGAGATGAAGAGGGGTTGAGGGGAGATGAAGAGGGGTTGAGGGGAGATGAAGAGGGGTTGAGGGGAGATGAAGAGGGGTTGAGGGGAGATGAAGAGGGGTTGAGGGGAGATGAAGAGGGGTTGAGGGGAGATGAAGAGGGGTTGAGGGGAGATGAAGAGGGGTTGAGGGGAGATGAAGAGGGGTTGAGGGGAGATGAAGAGGGGTTGAGGGGAGATGAAGAGGGGTTGAGGGGAGATGAAGAGGGGTTGAGGGGAGATGAAGAGGGGTTGAGGGGAGATGAAGAGGGGTTGAGGGGAGATGAAGAGGGGTTGAGGGGAGATGAAGAGGGGTTGAGGGGAGATGAAGAGGGGTTGAGGGGAGATGAAGAGGGGTTGAGGGGAGATGAAGAGGGGTTGAGGGGAGATGAAGAGGGGTTGAGGGGAGATGAAGAGGGGTTGAGGGGAGATGAAGAGGGGTTGAGGGGAGATGAAGAGGGGTTGAGGGGAGATGAAGAGGGGTTGAGGGGAGATGAAGAGGGGTTGAGGGGAGATGAAGAGGGGTTGAGGGGAGATGAAGAGGGGTTGAGGGGAGATGAAGAGGGGTTGAGGGGAGATGAAGAGGGGTTGAGGGGAGATGAAGAGGGGTTGAGGGGAGATGAAGAGGGGTTGAGGGGAGATGAAGAGGGGTTGAGGGGAGATGAAGAGGGGTTGAGGGGAGATGAAGAGGGGTTGAGGGGAGATGAAGAGGGGTTGAGGGGAGATGAAGAGGGGTTGAGGGGAGATGAAGAGGGGTTGAGGGGAGATGAAGAGGGGTTGAGGGGAGATGAAGAGGGGTTGAGGGGAGATGAAGAGGGGTTGAGGGGAGATGAAGAGGGGTTGAGGGGAGATGAAGAGGGGTTGAGGGGAGATGAAGAGGGGTTGAGGGGAGATGAAGAGGGGTTGAGGGGAGATGAAGAGGGGTTGAGGGGAGATGAAGAGGGGTTGAGGGGAGATGAAGAGGGGTTGAGGGGAGATGAAGAGGGGTTGAGGGGAGATGAAGAGGGGTTGAGGGGAGATGAAGAGGGGTTGAGGGGAGATGAAGAGGGGTTGAGGGGAGATGAAGAGGGGTTGAGGGGAGATGAAGAGGGGTTGAGGGGAGATGAAGAGGGGTTGAGGGGAGATGAAGAGGGGTTGAGGGGAGATGAAGAGGGGTTGAGGGGAGATGAAGAGGGGTTGAGGGGAGATGAAGAGGGGTTGAGGGGAGATGAAGAGGGGTTGAGGGGAGATGAAGAGGGGTTGAGGGGAGATGAAGAGGGGTTGAGGGGAGATGAAGAGGGGTTGAGGGGAGATGAAGAGGGGTTGAGGGGAGATGAAGAGGGGTTGAGGGGAGATGAAGAGGGGTTGAGGGGAGATGAAGAGGGGTTGAGGGGAGATGAAGAGGGGTTGAGGGGAGATGAAGAGGGGTTGAGGGGAGATGAAGAGGGGTTGAGGGGAGATGAAGAGGGGTTGAGGGGAGATGAAGAGGGGTTGAGGGGAGATGAAGAGGGGTTGAGGGGAGATGAAGAGGGGTTGAGGGGAGATGAAGAGGGGTTGAGGGGAGATGAAGAGGGGTTGAGGGGAGATGAAGAGGGGTTGAGGGGAGATGAAGAGGGGTTGAGGGGAGATGAAGAGGGGTTGAGGGGAGATGAAGAGGGGTTGAGGGGAGATGAAGAGGGGTTGAGGGGAGATGAAGAGGGGTTGAGGGGAGATGAAGAGGGGTTGAGGGGAGATGAAGAGGGGTTGAGGGGAGATGAAGAGGGGTTGAGGGGAGATGAAGAGGGGTTGAGGGGAGATGAAGAGGGGTTGAGGGGAGATGAAGAGGGGTTGAGGGGAGATGAAGAGGGGTTGAGGGGAGATGAAGAGGGGTTGAGGGGAGATGAAGAGGGGTTGAGGGGAGATGAAGAGGGGTTGAGGGGAGATGAAGAGGGGTTGAGGGGAGATGAAGAGGGGTTGAGGGGAGATGAAGAGGGGTTGAGGGGAGATGAAGAGGGGTTGAGGGGAGATGAAGAGGGGTTGAGGGGAGATGAAGAGGGGTTGAGGGGAGATGAAGAGGGGTTGAGGGGAGATGAAGAGGGGTTGAGGGGAGATGAAGAGGGGTTGAGGGGAGATGAAGAGGGGTTGAGGGGAGATGAAGAGGGGTTGAGGGGAGATGAAGAGGGGTTGAGGGGAGATGAAGAGGGGTTGAGGGGAGATGAAGAGGGGTTGAGGGGAGATGAAGAGGGGTTGAGGGGAGATGAAGAGGGGTTGAGGGGAGATGAAGAGGGGTTGAGGGGAGATGAAGAGGGGTTGAGGGGAGATGAAGAGGGGTTGAGGGGAGATGAAGAGGGGTTGAGGGGAGATGAAGAGGGGTTGAGGGGAGATGAAGAGGGGTTGAGGGGAGATGAAGAGGGGTTGAGGGGAGATGAAGAGGGGTTGAGGGGAGATGAAGAGGGGTTGAGGGGAGATGAAGAGGGGTTGAGGGGAGATGAAGAGGGGTTGAGGGGAGATGAAGAGGGGTTGAGGGGAGATGAAGAGGGGTTGAGGGGAGATGAAGAGGGGTTGAGGGGAGATGAAGAGGGGTTGAGGGGAGATGAAGAGGGGTTGAGGGGAGATGAAGAGGGGTTGAGGGGAGATGAAGAGGGGTTGAGGGGAGATGAAGAGGGGTTGAGGGGAGATGAAGAGGGGTTGAGGGGAGATGAAGAGGGGTTGAGGGGAGATGAAGAGGGGTTGGGGGGAGATGAAGAGGGGTTGGGGGGAGATGAAGAGGGGTTGGGGGGAAAAGACGGACATGAGTTGGATGGAGAAGAAGATGGACAGGAGATTGACAGAGAGGAGCCTGGATTGGAGACTAGCAGTGCTGTAGGCCTTGCTCTGGACCGTTCCTGTGGAAATGCCTTTTGTGAAGCCACAATGAAACAATTGAAAGAGGAGTGCATAAGATTACAGACAGAAAATTGGAAGCTCAAAGGTCAAGTAAATTCATTGTCTTTCAACCAAGAAAGTTTGAAGGACAAAGATGATAAAGTACATAAATTAACAGGCCTGCCTTCATATGTAAAACTAATTGTTGTTTTCTCTTTTATCTCATCATTCCTAAAGTTGAAATCCAGTTTGTCCCCTTTTCAGCAGTTTCTGTTGACATTAATGCGCCTGAGAATGAACTTGCCACTTTTCTTTTTAGCTCATGTGTTTCATGTATCAACGTCAACTGCTGGTCGGGTTTTCAACAACACACTGAATGTAATGAATATCAGGCTGTGTAATATCATAAAGTGGCCAAGCAGAGATCAGATCCTTTGTAGTCTCCCAATGTGTTTTAGAACGGCTTTGAAAATTGTACCAGTATTATTGATTGCTTTGAAATATTTATCGAAAGACCAAAGGAAATGAGAGCAAGAGCACAAACATATTCTCAGTATAAGCATCATAACACAGTGAAATACCTCATCTCCATAACTCCACAAGGGGTCATCAGTTTTGTTTCGAAAGGTTGGGGCGGGAGGACAAGTGACAAGCATGTGACTGAGCACAGTGGATTTCTTGAGTTATTGTCCCCAGGAGATGTTGTTCTTGCAGACAGGGGGTTTAATGTGGCAGACTCTTTGGGTCTTGTTAATGCTCGACTCAAAATACCGGCATTTACAAAAGGAAAACAGCAGCTTCACCCAGCTGAAGTTGAGTCATCTCGGGGACTGGCAGCAGTGCGCATCCATGTGGAGAGAGTTATAGGCCTTGTACGAAATAAATACACCATTTTGCAAGGAACTATACCAATAACACTGTGCTACTCAACCCCAGATGGACTCACACCTCTGGACAAGATGGTGAAAGTGTGCTGTGCCCTCTGTAACCTTTGTCCCCCTGTTGTTCCACCAGAGTGAATAAATTATGAATTGTGTCAAACCATACATCAAAGTCTATTATGTTTTTTATGTGACAATAAGACACACAGGAGAGTTTTTATGGCTGATACAGTACAAATATTTTATTTATCAACTTCTTAAAAACAAGAATAAGACCAGTAAAACTCACTGCTTATTAATTAATTTAGCAGGATACTGAATTGAATAAATAAGATATATTTTCAAGATGTAAGGAGTATTTACAATTTGTCAGACACAGAGAACTTGATACAGTCAATGTGCTGGGTGATATGGAGAAAATCAAACATGACATTTTTGACCAAACATCAATGTCGATATTGAAGGGTTCACTATTAGTGCTTTACAAAATATTTACACAATGAGAGTTTTGATAAATAATCATCAATAATGATACCATGGCAAATTATAAAACAGTAAGTAAGTAATACTAATACAACTAATAGAACCTGAAGCATAAATCCTTATTCTCCAGGAGTAACAGTCTACCGTACTGGGCTGTGTGTGTGTGTGTGTGTGTGTGTGTGTGTGTGTGTGTGTGTGAGAGAGAGAGAGAGAGTGTGTGTCTGAGAGAGAGATAGGGAGAGGGAGAGTGTGTGTATGT
This sequence comes from Leuciscus waleckii, assembly GCA_900092035.1. Classification (NCBI taxonomy): domain Eukaryota; kingdom Metazoa; phylum Chordata; class Actinopteri; order Cypriniformes; family Leuciscidae; genus Leuciscus; species Leuciscus waleckii. Next base: position 41,279 of record FLSR01000800.1, on the reverse strand, counting down.
GTGTTTGTGTCTGAGAGAGTGTGAGTCTGAGTGTGTGTCTGTGTGTGTGT
>FLSR01000800.1:0-41154 GCA_900092035.1 Leuciscus waleckii | reverse complement strand
CTAATAATTCCATGCGGCGATGCACCGATCCATGGGAGTGATGTGTTGATGATTAGGCCTGATGTCTGCACTTGATCATTGGTGTGATGATCTTGCAATGCTGTGATGTCCTGTGTCCTTGCTGTTGTCTCACTCACATTTCCCCATCTAGAAAAATAGAGAATAAGGTATTGTTTACTTTAGACAGACTCCACATACTTCATTAGCACACTACATTATACCACTGCAAATCCAGAATAATGTATTAATTATTCTCTATGGAGTGCACACACTATTATGTTCATGTAATGGCAGCCTCTTTTGACAAACATGGAAAAGTTGTATATTTAGGATTGGGATCATATTCTCAGCTTGTATCATTTAAGTCCTTTAAGTGGGATTGTAAGAAAATCATTGTTTCTCTGAAATATGGCTATGACAAATGGAATGAAAACCAGCCCTGGGCAGCATACTTTGATATGTAGTCTTTCTAGTACATTTCTATCGTTACCTCATTGCCTCTGTAGACACCTGACAGGACCGGGGATAGCAAATCCTCTTTATCAAGGATGCAGCACTGTCTGACCTGCCTGCTTCGTGGAAGACTGAGCTGTTACTCTGCCGCTCTTTGCTCAAACCAAACCTTACTGGCAGACTGCGCTGGTTGCCTCTTCTACTGCTAAGGACTGCTAAGGACTGAAAAAGTTGACAAATGTAATACTATTTCAACAAAATAAAGCTATTAATGTAAACATTAAAACTAAACACAAATATTGGTTAATGATCGATAAAACTCACAAAATATTAATTACAGTACAAGACTTACAATTTGTCAGTACATACCTCTTGCTCTGTTATCTGAAGATTGTCAAAGGTGCTATCACTCTCTACTAGTAAGGACGAGAAATCAGCATGCAACTTTGCCTTTGAATATAATTTAGAAAGTGGTTCTGGCAAATTCAGTTGAAGGGTCTTTGGTTTGTATCTGTGAGAGTGGTCCTCGATCACAGACAATATAGCAGTTCCCTTAGTACTTTCTTCCTGAACATCACATTCATAAAGCTTTTGGTAGAACTCCATATACTCCTCTTCTGTAGGGACAGGAATGCTGGGTAGTGGTGAGTATGTTACAGTCTTCTTCTTCATGAATGAGATGTTGGTGATTTCCTCATACTGCACCTTTCCGGTTTTGCTCTGAAGAACCCATGCACAGGGCATCTCTGTACTGGACAGTCCATCTTTTAGATTTACCGCTGCTAAGACAGCATACATGAGAGCAGCAGCATGCGAGCATGCTTCACCCAGTCCTGCTTTGCAGGTGCGGTGGGCCACTAAAATTGTCCCATCATCATGGACCACGATCCATGGTTGTTGGGGGTCATGTTGACGGCCTGAGAGTGGTTCACCTTAAGAGAAGACAGCAGACCAATTAGTCTAGTAAAATCAACTCATTTGTCAATCAATGCATTTAAAGCACAGAACCATGTTACAACTGATTTTTTTTATTTTTTTTATAGTGTACTATGGGAGTGGAGAGACACCAGATCATGAGATACTACTAAATGAATGTTGAAGAAGCCAAAAGATTCATTAAAACCATCATGGCCATTGACTTTTAGTTCTCTTACGAGGGTCTCTCGTACTCAACAACTGTCTGGTTACTGATATTCTTCTAAATATCTTCCTTTCTGTTCAGCAGAAGAAAGAAATTCATACAGCTTTGAAACAACATGAGGGTGAGTATATGATGACAGAATTTTCATTTTAAAGTGAACTACTCCTTTAAAACAGACCATACCTGTTATTTCCTCCCCAAAACATGAAAACACGACACTTTTCATTTAGAAAAAGAGCATTTCTTCGGTATTTTTTGTTGTTGCAAAGTGTGCAACGTTCTTGTAGTTTGTTTTGAAACCATGACCAGATGATTTAGCTACCCCTTGTGCTGACATACTATGCTAGAGAACAGCTAAAAGTTAGTCTATATAGCCTTGAGTTGTCAGGCTAGCTGCTGTTTACAAAGTTGGATTAAAAGAACACTTACCTTTCCTTTCACGAGAAACATCTTCTTCTTGTGAAGGTGCCATATTTTCGAATCAAGGACCCACCCTGCAACAAAGTATCGATATGCCTCGGTACTCTTGTACGCTTTGAGGCTTTCACCGGTGTATGGCGACGGATTATGTATAAGGTATATATATATATCATTGAATGACAGATTGGTAGTTCGGTAGCAGCGGACAGAGGCTGGAAGTACACATCAGGTATTGCGTAGGGATCACACCCTAACGATGATATTTTTTGAAAATAGCGTTTCTTTTCATGGCAGTCGAGGTGTGAAATGTTGTCTTTTGTAGCCATTTCCTGTATCCGTAAGCATGAACGAAGTGTACGAAGCTGTAAATCGTAGCAGCTAGCTAGCTATGGACAGTACTCGGTAGGTACTCAAAATGGCGGCAGTCAACTGGAAAAAGAGCGGATGACGTAAGAGGTCACGTGACTGATATTTATGAATAGAGATATTAAAAACTAGAAACTACTATTTAGTTCCCTTAACCGCTTCTGAATTGTAACCGGTATCGTTCAATTTTTTTGACAGCTGTGTTGCGTTCAGTCCAAGATGGCGGAGCTGCAGCTGTGCATGGGTGTGTTTGTTGCAATGGAACATACTATTGAGTTTCGCCTCTTGGTACTTCTATACTCTTTGGTACCAGTTAGCAGTTAGTTACCAGTTACCAAACTAGCTAAGATAGTTAGACTAATTTTACAACATAAACGCACTCAATTTAAATCAACAACACCCAATCTTATGTTTTGGTAAATACTCTATTTAAAAATGTTTTATGAATTTGCACTTACCTTCGTCTGATATAAATGTCTGAAAACACAGGACGATGTCAGCGCATGCAGTAACTGAAGGCAGTGGGCTAGAATAAATATGTTCAGATAAAATATGGTTCAGATAAAATATGACATTAAAAAACGTTGCCGATGTTTTATGGTAAACATGTTATTTACAATAATTTTATGAATTCACACTTACCTTCGTCTGATGTAAATCACACAGAAAATACCGGACGTTGTCAGCGCGCAAGATTTGAATGGAGCAAGAGCGGGAATAAACGGCTCGAAAATACAGTAAAAACTGTTACAACACTGAACAAATTTTTGAAGTTATGTTCTGGCAAACATGTTATTTAAAATAGTTTTATGAATTCACACTTACCATACGTTATCTCGCCTCAGAAAATACCGGACGCTCTCTGCGCGCAAGAACTGCAGTGAGTCAGCGAGGCTGCGAACAGGCTCGAGAGTCGAGACCAAGCGGCAACATTCTAATCTGAAAAATGAAGCCTACCCGGAAGTGCGAAAAACTGCAATACATCGAAAATCCGCTAGGGGAAGGTCCCAAAAGGGAGCAAATGTCCATAGATCCCCATGTTAAAATGTCCGATTTCATAAGGGTGCATGAATGGAAATGAAAACTGGTTGTATAGCCTTCTGTCTGTGAAGTTTATTATAGTGAAATGTGAAGGTGAAAGATACAGGCATAAGGTAACATATAGATAATCTTTGGCATTTTGTGGCAGATATTAAATGAAAACCAATGCTTTTCACACATCACTGATAGTAACCCTAAAAGTTTCATTCTCAGTGGCATCAGGATTGCTGATCTTAATTGTCAGCTTATTTACTGCACGTATCCACAAGATCTACCGCAGATGCCAATAAATAATCCATTGATGCCCTTCCAACACATAATTACAACCACAACAAAAGACATGTTGCTCTTAGTACACATTTCAGTCTTGCCAAAACCACTTCTACCACATTGAATAATTGTATCATATCCAAGCTTCTCTAACACTCCTGCATCTGAGCCAAAGCACTATTAAACAGTCGTATCTAAATGACAGCAGCAATAAAACACTCTCTCTCATTCAAGTATTTTAAATAAGAGGACATAATGTGTTATGCGGTCTAATATGAGTAAGTGACTGTTGACAGAGAGCTTTATACAGCAACTTCAGGGTTCAGATTTCAGATTAAAATGTAACATTTTATGTTTTTGTTGTTCTTTTTAGAACTGCTTTATAGATGATATTAACTAATTTAATAATTGATTATTTTTTACAATGGAACTGAAATAACGCTGAACTGACTTCAGCTGAACAACAGCCGAAATGCATAATCTTTCTTGTTATCACTGTACAGCTGTGAGAAAACATCTGTATTGTATAAAGCGCTATATAAATAAAGATGACCTGACGTTAATAGCCTCTTATTGAGTTGATTAAACAAGCACCATATTAAACAAACTAAACATGCCCTACAATTTAATAAAATGAGACATATTATAATAACACTTCATATTTAATGGTATTAGACGATTTATCGATTACATTTAATTGATTGCATTTTCAATAAAACTTGCAAATGGTTTGTAAAAGGTATTTTTTTTTTTTAAACATGTATGCCTACAGTTTGAAAGGTTATTTTGAATAGTATCTGAGGGATCTATTGGTTTTTAAGGTGGAAAAATAACAATTGCAGCCTCTTGAGGGCAGCAGAGGAAACACATTACACACTGTAGTCCTGTGTTGTGTCCCATGATGTGAAGAGCTGTGTTAGGTTTGAGTTTGAATTGAGTTTTGCACATCAAGCAGCACTGAATGAAACACATCAGATACTGGCATCAGGTCAAATCTCAGAAAACTATTGAAGGAGAGTCAAACTGAATGTCTGTGTGTATTTCAGAAACGGTATGATGATTATAGGCATCAAAAGCATTTTGTCCTCATACTAAAACAATATTAAAAACAATATGCTATGATACAAACAAAACAAAATGCTAATACACACAATACAATATATTTCAAAAGAAGAGAAGAGCAAACATTTAAATAACAACAGAAATCTTTGAGTACTTTTTGCCTTTTCTGTCTCATTGTTATTATTTGATCAACCTTTTTTTTTTTTTATTGTGTGTAAATATGTAATTTAATGTTAGCAATGCTTTGGCAATGTAAAGCTTTTTACCATTACAATAAAGCCACTTGAATTTTGAATCTATCAACATTTCAATAATGTAAAGAATAGATATAATCAGCAAACTAATGTACGTGTGCCAATGAATTAAAAAAAAAGTTCAAGTAAAACAAGCAACATGCAACAGAACCTATACATGCTGATACTGTAAGTTTATAAACAATTCCATCAGTCTCTTCCTCCTCCCATCAGTTCGTCAGAGAATATCAGTCTCAGTCTCTCAGAGATTGTTCAGTCTGTCAGGGTGAAAACAAGAGAGAGAAACTGTGAGGAAGATCTTTCTGGACTGATATTCGATATGAAAAAGAAATGGGTAATATCTGTTGTAGAAGATTCATTTGTTAATTCATTTTTGAAAACCATTTTTAAAAGCCAGGCTGTATTTCCTTGTTAATTTCAATTCTCTCTCTCTTTCATTTTTTTTTCCCTGTAGGTCAGAATGAGGATGTCGCTGGAAGCTCTGCAATCTTGTCCTGCTCTTACAGTGTTAAAGTCAAGACATGAGTATTAAAGACTAAGTGACATCAGGCATATATGAGACATCATTCAGAGAAATGTTTCAGTTGAGGATCAGGATCCAGAACACAGTGTTTTCTCAGAGGAGTTTAAGAAAGAAGCTCACTCAGATGCTCATGTAAGTCTGAGAACATTTACTCATTTACTGCTGTTCATTTCACTAATACTGGATCAGACGTCACATCAGACAGAAGGACGAGTATAGCATCCTGCTGAAAAGATCAGCTTATTACACGTCAAACGTGATTATTTTTCAGTGAAACTAACACAATATTTTGCACACAATATTTGGTACACTACAGTTAAAACATGTTAATTGGTTTACTATCATATTATATGTAATTTTACTGTAAATAAATGTATGGTTTTATGCAAGTAAAAACAATGAATTACCAGGTAATTTAGGCAGTAAAAACAGTAAAAGGACATTACACATAACATATGTTGTGTGTTACCCTGATGGTGTTTTGTATTAGTGTTTGACCCTGTGCACCGTCTATATGAGTATTAATCATGTTTTATTAAGTCCATTTCTATTGTGCTCCTGTATTATTATGGTGGTTATTGAGGATTTTAAGGTAAAGGCAGATTTTGAAAGTTAAAGTAGGTATATTAAGTTAAAGTAAGTATATTAATGAAAGGTTGGCATCCTGAAAAACTGGAACATTGGCACTGTATTTTTTACGGTGAATTTCTGTTAAACACAGCTGCCATTTTGAACTGTAAATTTTACGAGATATTTTTTACAGTCTAGTCTAACCAATGAAAATGATAAATAAAACACTTTTCAAATAAAATAAAATAAACGATAAAGATGAAATAAAAAGCTTTTGTCAAATATTTTATTGATGAATTAATGTGTATATGTGACAGACAGATGATTAGAGATTCAATGACTAAGATCAGAAACATTATGACATTAATAATGGTGAAAATTCAGCAGAAGATCAGGAGTCTTGATTATAGCCTACCGAAGTAAATTTAAGATGAACGAATATCTGCGCATGTCTGATCATTCACGTGATTTCTGTTGACGTCACTTACGTCTGATGTCATACGCAGAACGCTTGGCGTACGGAAGCTGATGAGCTACTACAGTTCTGTTGTAAACAGTAGTATTTCACCTTAATTTCAAAAGTATTTTTGCAATATAGTCATATTAAATATATATTGGTAATATTGGTCCACCATGAAAATCAGGTTTGTTTGCTGAAAGCAGAATGAAACGCTGTTTGCACACACATGTACTTCTCACCAATGAAGGCCATATGTTACTAAATAAATGCTTTATTTTAACTAAAAGTAAAAAGGAAATATTTTAAGTGTTGTTAAAACATTGAATTGGTTAATTAATGAATATAAAGCTTATATGCATGGTTTATCTGCTGTAACTATTATCTGGATTAAGTGGTTAGCAGTTAGCATTAGCTGTTTGAACTGGTGTGCAGGGAGTTTTAGTTGATAGTGGTTTGAAGTAAATTCAAGGGTTTGCCAATAGGATAAGATGGGTAAAGTTGTCCCCTTAAAAACATTTACTGCCAGTTTGTAACATATTTAGAGATAATTTAGTGACATCAGTGATCAGTAATACAACTAAATATGAGAGGGACACTCTATCCTATCTTACCATCTTACCTTTATTATGTGTGTTATGAGGGAATCAAACTCATAACTTTAGTGTTTGTACCGTACTATTCAAGTTGAACCAAAGGAAGATAAATAAACTTGTTTTTTCTGTTTCTCCAGTTGTGGCTTCATCTGTGTGTTTGCGGTGCTGATAAACAAAGGTAAACACCTAAACAAACTACAGTTGAAAGATAAATGACTGCCACTGACTGTTAAAGTTAGTTACAATTGACCATAGAATGTTATAAGAACTTCTGCAATATTATAATCCAGCAGGAAAACTTCCTGTGAAATGTATTTTGCTGGTGTGCCGGTATCTTCAATGTCCTGATGTAGCTTTAACAGCATCAATAGTGTAATACTTAGTTTATAATCAGATTATAGTCACTTAATTAGTCAGGCCTAGCATTCATTTAGTTATTCAAACGCAAGACAACATAAAAAGACGTGTTCCTCCTCAGCAGAATTCAATTCAACCATCAGTTTTCACACTTTATGTGAAAATAATCATCTACACTGTAAATTTCAGATTCATTGAACAAAATGGGAGTTTTCACAAGTGCACTGAAATCAGTGAGCTTGAGTTAAACTGACTGACAGCTTCTATTATAAAGGGAGAGCGCAGTGCTCACTCTGTGTCATTTATTTGCAAGAAAACTTTTTGTTTTTATGAGACTTTGTGAGTACGTCATACTTCACCTTACAGTTTATTTTTAAACTTAGAGATTTTATCATGTTTAATATTAATTCAAAAGTGAAACTTGAAAAAATATTACAGTGTTACAGGAAATAGTTAATTTGACCCAATAAATTCTCCTCTGCCTCCATCTCAGGTTATAGTGGTTATTAATGTCTTTTTTATTATTAAATAAAAGTGTTTTCTATCAAATGTTGGATTTCCTACATCTTGAAACATTTGGTTTTACAAATAGGGACATTCTCAGAAGGATGAACAAAAATGTTTTTGGTTATCACATTGAAAATAATATTTGAACTACTGGAAAAATGTTGCGTGTGTCCAATTACACACACTGTGTTTCTTATTCCAACGTTCCCATTAGATTCAAGTCCTAACTGCAATCAACAAAACTTGTGCTTGCAAAAGTGTGATAACTGCATTAAAAATAGAAATACAACATTAAAAAGTCCACCATTGATGGTTTTGTGTTGAAGAACAGAATGATAACTAACAGTTCACTGGAAATACCCAAGCTGGCTTATTGAAAACCAGGAAGTAACGGTGAATATGGTCAATAACAGTTTGTGTTGTTTCAGTGTCTCTGCAGGAAACAGTAGAGGGTGTTATTGGTGGTTCTGTTCTCCTGCCGTGTTCTTCCACTGAACATGATCATAAACTTGAAGATATGAATGTGTTTTGGAGACACAATGGCAAGATTGTGTGTGATATAATTCCCAGCAGTAATTCACTAGAGAAACAGGATCGAGAGTATAAGAACAGAACTGAAACTTTTCCAGAGGAGTATGAGAGAGGAAACTTCTCCATCAAACTCCACAAATTATTTCTGCTGATGCTGGAGAATACACTTGCCTCATCACACACTCATCTGAACAACCTACTGTACAGCTGATCATCAACGGTGTGTGAAAATAGTAGATTAGGGCATAAAGTTTTTAACTGAATTAAAGTTGTTTGTTTTAAAATCTAAATACTGCAAGAAGTTGATCCCATATTTGATGTTCATTAGTGATGTTTCAGTCTGAATGTTTCTGTATATAAATTATAGTTGGATCTGTTATCTTTATCACTGTGAGGTAAAATGTCCTGTTATTCTTTTTTGTTGCAGAATCAACAGCAGGAAAAGTAACAATATCGACTGAACGAGAAAACCAAGGAGAAACCGAACCAGACAGTGTGGAAACATCATCGCCTTCGCTCTGGGTTGGCATTGCATCTGGAATTATAGTTACAGTTATAGTTATAGTTATAGGTTTCATTGTAGCTTGGTGGAAAAGAAAGACTCAAGCAGTCGTAGGACAGACAGACACGACAAGAGTTCAGACACTCATGAGGTTGAACACATGAATCTGTAATAACTGATAATAATGATAAAGCATTTGGTACATGACACAACTGTATAACTGTAACAGCAGCAACTGCATGAGCTTTAGCGCTAAACACAGAGTCAGTGGAGGAGGTTGTGCTGTCATTTTTGCTGCCACAACTTTTAGATAGAAAAAGTTAGAAATAAGCAGAAGACTGTAAAGGATTTGTTTGAATAACAGAGAACAGAATATAATCATGTAGATTGAGTGAGTGTGTTACTGTATTTACCGCTGATCACATTAAGCCTATAACAGTTTTATTGTACAGCTGTTAGGATGGATTTTGCAGGAAACAGCATTCTTCCTTTCATTCATCCGTACGTGTTTGTGTCATACCTGTAAGTATAGGACAGAAGGTCAGGATAGCACTATATACAGTGGAAGTTATTTAAAGCCACAAATGGTGGTAAAGGCTCTACGATCTACTTAAGCTTACGATGCTTTTGGGAAACGCAGACAAGATTCACAGAACAGTTTTATGTTGGTAACACTGCCCAGTCAAAACAACAGCAGAATATAAGTTACTGGCCTGATCATAAGACATGTTTTCTTAAATATCTGTCTTTCGTTATTTATTTATTTGTTAGGAGTGAGAGAGTTTAATGTTGTTAATGTTGTTGAGTTAAAGACGATCTCCTGTAACAATGGGATCAGAATGTAGGAACATTTCCTGCATGTAAGAGAAAACTATCATGTTTTGGTAGATCATAAATAGAAATTGAAATTATGACATAAAATGTAAATTATGCAATAAGTCAGAATTATGAGAAGAAAGTTTAAATTATGACTTAAAAAATTGAAATAATCATATAAAAAAAATCTAAATTGTCTAAAAGCAGAGCGACTCGCAACTCTTATATTTACCAGAACTTAATGTTCCTCCACAAGTATTTTATTCTGCAAATACTAAAGGACCAAATGTTACATATTCTTGCTTAATGACTATATTTATATTTTGTATCCTTTATGATTATCACTTTTAAGTGTTTTTACTTGCCATTGTATAAAGTGTGCTATACATAACTTTGCCTTATCTTTCCACTTTGTAAGTTACATTTAATTGGTGCAGTTTTCTGATGTAAAAGACACTGTTTTGTACCGTTATATTCTTGCCTTATGCACTGCATTCTTATGATCAAGACCCAATAAATTGTTTTGATGAAAACGATGCATCTCTCAGAATTGTTTGGATATTTACAATCTTATACTTTCTGCTAACACCAAATGTTTTGCATTTACATTTATAAATTTGGATGACGCTTTTATCCAAAGTGTGAAAGCAGAAATGTGGTTTCTGTTTAAAGCAAACAAACAGTGTCAGTGGTATATGAGTTTAGTTTGGTTCACACATTTAGATAAAACTCAGTATCTGAACGCCAGTGTCTCCTCATCACAACTAACCCCTTCCTGACGCTTGGTGTGTTTTGGGCAGTTCACTGGACTCTGAGGGACCTGTGAGGGTTTGAATGTTCTCAGCACCAGTGTATATGTGTGTATACAAACATCCTGATGCTCAGATGAACAATCAAACTGAATGCCTATTCAGAAACAGTATGATGATTAGGCATCAAAGTATTTTAATATACTGTAAAACACACCGCAAAATGCAATAATACATACAATACAAAAGTCAAAAAGAAGAGAAATACAAACCCGTCAGTCAGGTTTGTGAGTTCCTGTCATGATAAAAGTAAACAGTGAAATATGACAGTAATATCAACCCTCAATAACATTTATACAATAAAGCATTGCATGTGCACCTTTTTTGCCTGTTCTGTCTCAATATTTTATCAAAATTTATTTTTATATTTGCATAAATATGTCTCTGTCAGTTTCTCTGTAAGAATGAAAAGAATGAGGAAACTGGAAATAATAAACAAAACCAAGACATGCCGGTGTATATGGGACACACTGTACCTGCGCACTCACTCACACATCTAGTCTGACAACAATCCTAATCTCTGAATCTCTGAATCTCTGAATTCTATACCTCTCTTTTTTCCTCTCCATTCTTTCTTTTTTTCCTTTCCAGAAGATGTGCAGATGTACAAAGTAGAGCACTATTGGTATGTCTGGATTCTCAATTACTCCACATGAGCTTGGAACAAAATGGCCTCGTAACTGAGAATTGCAATCATTGCTCTTTAATTGGGTTTGAGTTGTGCCGTTTTCTCTGTGCTATTCACTGGAGAGGCTCCATCACTTTTCATCAGCTTGGCCATGTCAGGGTCTGAATGAACGGAATTCCAGTGTCATGGGTCTCTTTCACTGAGGCTTAATGAATGCGTAGAATTCAACGTTAGTCCTGCAAATAGAACACACGCACAATGGCCTTGCCCCTGTAGTTGCCTTCAAAAAAAAAGAAAAAAAAAAGAGGAGGCCTTCAATCTGCCTCCTCCCTGGAGAAATTGGTATTCAGCTGTGTGTTACTCACTTAGGGAAGCCATTTAGGACTTCCTGCTACCATCTGGCTGAGCTTTTCAGTCACAAAAAAGTCAAATATCATGCATATTGTTGTACGTTTTAAAAACATTTGTCTCTATAACAAAATGAATTAAAAATGGCACTTATGTCGCTGGAGTGATAAACAGGTTTAAAAAGTTAATTTTGCCGTTAAAAGTAACACTGTGACTTCTCAGTTGATTTGTCATTTGTAATTTTCGTTACACTTTATTTTGAGGTGTCATTGTTACAGTGTTATTATATATTTAAGTACTGAGTAATATTAAGCAACTACATGTACTCAGAGTTAGGGTAGGATTAGGATTTGGTTGAGGGTTAGTTGCATGTAATTATGCATAATTTACTGTTATTACTATGGTAAGTACATTAAATACTTCTGTCTTGTGTGCTGCTGAATATTGAAAATTTTTGACACGTAACATTTCATGCACAATGATAACTGCTTATCAGAAGAGGAACAGAGTGAACCGAGCAAATGAGCATAATGTCCAGAGACATGGTGTTGGGCTCTTTACAGTAACTGGGGCTCTTTGAGGGCCAAATGAGGCTCTTGATGTATTTCAGTATAGAAATCTGTGGAGAAATAGGACTGGACTTTTCTTACTTGTGGCAATGTTTATAACTCCAGTATCCTGGAGCCACAGCAACACTATTCTGATAAATCATCAAACAATGGCATCAGGTGATACACTTCTGCAAACTAAAAGAGACAAAGACAAACAAACATTCGCAAACACAAATTTAAATGACTTCATAAGGGGATTTTAACTAGACATTGATGTGAGCTAGAGACACAGAGTCAGTGAATATTGTGTGTGATATAATTCCCAGCAGAAAGTCAGAAACAGGATTCAGATTATGAGAACAGAACTGAAAGTTTCCCTGGTGATTTTCTGAGTGGAACTTCTCCATCAAACTCAGCAATCTTCAATACACTGATGAAGGAAAATACACCTAAAATCACGAACTCATCTGAACTTCAGACTGTACAGCTGATCATCAATGATGTGTGAAATTGGGTAATTTGTGAGTTTGTGTTGTAAAGTTCCAGACATTGTTTAAATCTTCAGTATCCTCAGGTATATTCAGAGCTTTGTGTTTCATTGTACACAGACAATCTCTTTTTCATCTGTTGAACTTTTTGGATATTTATCTGGGTGTTTATATTGGATATTTTAATAAAACTAAATGTTTTCTCATAACCAAAAAAAAATTATAAAAAAATAGGTATACACTTCCCTTACATGGTTTCTACTAGGAAAAACACACACCACAAGGATTCTCTGAAAAGAATGTTTGAATTCCAAATAAATGTTTCCTCATCATAACCAACCTACACTTTGTAGACACTGAATATACAGTTTATTTAAAGGTTTATTATGAAAAGTATCAGAGTTGTTCAACTGGTTTAGATTGTGGAGAACTATCACTATCAGCCTATTGGAGGCAGAAGAGGAAACTGGATATTCTCTACTACAGAATATGATGTCTTGCTTTGGTCTGGCCATGAAGACATCAAGATTAACCTTTATTTTGTAGTATTTTTTTAATTTTATATGGAAAATTAACAAGTGTCAATGGTCAAGACAAACCAAACATGCAAGACAGATTTTCCACATAAACACTCCTTACTAGTCAATGAAACACATCAAATAATGGCATCAGGTCACACCAGAAACAGTATGATGACAATAGGAATCAAAAGCATTTTGTTCATATAGTAACACAATACAATAATGCAATACAAAAGAATATACAGTATGTCAAAATCAGGAGAAATTTTAATGTTATAACAATACATTAAAATATATAAAGATGTATAAGCCAAACAAAAATAAAAAAAAAAATAAAAAAAAGTTAAACTGAAGTAAAACAAGCAAACACACACAACCAAACCTGCATGCTTATATGACTATAAACAAGACTGTGCGGTTGAGATGTTAAATGAATTTGCCTAAATGCTGACTCTGAGAATACACTTCAATATAAAAGTCCAGGAACACACAAAGGGAATATGTAACAAACAGCTTGTTCGATCTCCACTGTTGATATGGATTGTTGAAGACTGACTTTATCCTGTTCACTGATAAAGTGGCAAAACAGTGTGTTGTGTTCTCACTGTCACATGGCTCTGGTGTGTACAGCTCCTCATAAAACAAAAACTAAACTGCTTGTCAATGCTTAACTGGTCTGTGGTTATTGTGACTTCTACATTTTTGCTACATAACTAGTTTCATTTTCTGTCTCAATTGGTGTGAATGCAACTTTCTAGCCTTTTCCGCCATACTTGAATTCTTGCTGTTTAGATCTCAGATATAACCTCTCCTCTGCCTCCATGGTTAAGGTATCTCTGACTGTAATACTCCTCTCTCCTTATATAGGGCAGCGCTGGAGATCTAGAATGCTCTTGATCTATATCTTTTATCCTTGAGATAATCTGATTGCCCAACTCCATTCCTTTTTTTGTGTCATGCCCGCACTGTATGACTGCAGTTTGTTTCAAGAAAGTAATATATCTGATTAGATACAATTCAACAAACTTCTAATTTGCCAGTAATCTAGAGTTGAATCTCCACACACCCCGTGATGGTATGTTGTTTTGAAAGCAGAGAGTGATCACTACAATACCTGTGTATTCACATAATCTGAGTAATGGTAACATTCTCTTGTCTATAAAGATGAAGTCAATCCTTGATAGATCTGATGAGTTGCAGAAAAATGCCTTGAAGTTTGGTTTCATATATTTCCATGCATCAAACATACTGCAAGTTTGCAGAAGCTCATTGAAATATCGATCTGATTTAGTGCTGTTATATTCTTGCCATTTGAACTGCATTTTATAATTGTCATGGTTTGTTGTTGCATTAAACGCAAAACACAGTGAAAGGGGTAGATAACAAAAACAGCCTTTATTAAATCCACACAGAAAACTCATGAGATCGCAGGAGGAAACCATAAACACAACCAAAATGACAAAAGAGCATATTGAAAACAATGATCCAAAGAGAGAGACCTTTGAGCCATTGCTAAAAACATTGTACATACCTTTCATTTCCAAGGTGTTTGATTTTCACTTTACCATGTTCATGTACAGAGACTCATGTGAATGTTGAAGTCAGCAGGACTCAGTTGCATCTGGTCCCTGAAAGAAAAAAAAAAGAAAAAAACTGGGAACATACTGATATCAAAAAAAATTATAGGGCTGCCCGTTTTTGGGAATAGATTTTAGATTTTTCTGGTTAAAATTTCTTTTTAAAATTCACAGAATACACACACACGTTTCCAACAATATATAATGAACACCAGGTTTGTTGGGCCTTGTAGGCATAGTCTACGCAGTGCTGCATAAAATAATAATAACAATAAATTAAATCTTCCAAAAGATTTCAAGAACAACGATGCTAGAGAAAAATATATTGATTATCTTATGTTACTTCAAATGTTTCCATTCGTTATGATGATATGAAGTGAGATAATAGTAAAAACATAAAGCCTAATGTTTGGTGCATTTTTCCTTTCAAACGCGATCGCGCTCCAAAATATGATACATTCAAACGCGATCGCGCTCCAAAATATGATACATTCAAACGCGATCCCGCTCCAAAATATGATACATTCAAACCCACAGCGCGCTCCAAAATATGATACATTCAAACGCGATCGTGCGCGCTCCTATGTATCCCTTTTTATAACCTGTGGTAACACATCAATGCTTGGATTTTAAATATTCAAGTAAACAACGAAAATGCCAGCAACCGTCGCTTTTATCATGTTTGTTTTGCGATCACGCTGTTTCCAGTGTTCCAAACTTTCTGATTCGTTTTCTGATAAAACTTCCATTTGTTGGTGAAATTATGGGTTTGTGTGATGTTGTTCCAGAGAGGCGTTACGAGGAGGTTTTAGTGAAGCGCTGTGCTACTGGCCCGAGGCTATTAGCCCGGCACGGCCATTTTAAAGCCCTGGCTCGCACTGGCCCGACAGTGGAAATGCGGCTATTAACAACCAGAAAGCGCAGCAGTCACAGTTCACTCTGCACACAGACGATATAGATTTTGAATCTATAAAAAAAGTTATGTTGCCTCTGCTAATCATATCATAATTTCAATTCTTATAGTTTCACAAAAATAGCTTTTATTTCAACTCACTAGGTCTCCTGACCCCCTGTAGCCTAATATATTATATTTCCTTTTATCTAGGCCTACAAGGTTTTATCTAGGCCTACTTTATCTAGGTTTACATTTACATTTATTAATTTTTCAGACACTTTTATCCAAAGGCTGCCTGAATCATAATCATACACTGTTCGTTCGTTGGCCAGAGGAGAACTGGCCCCCTTCTGAGCCTGGTCTCTCCCAAGGTTTTTTTTCTCTCCATTCTGTCACCTGATGGAGTTTTGGTTCCATGCCACTGTTGCCTTGGCTTTTCGCTTGCTTAGTTGGGGACATTTAACTATTGTATACTATAATGTATTTTGAAAGTATACTTTCAATGCATTGTTACAATGATCATTTCCAGCACATAGTTAAAATACTTTAAATATATATTCGGTGTTGCCATATGGCAACATACCCTTTCTTTGGACATTTCTGAAATTTGAAAATAAATATGAGCTCTGATTGGTCTTAAATTCATGGTAGAACCTGGTGGTAAAAAATTATATGATTTGATGACATCACATGACACTACACACCCTTGCACTGTCATTCTTTTCACACACTTTTGATGACTCCAGTAGCTGAAGAAGTGCTCGTGAATATGTGAAGATTTTCCTAAATTTTCATATTTCTTCAGAATTTAAAATTACATCAAGCATCTGGGATAAGTTCTAATCTTTTTTCAATCATTGTCACATTGTTTTGATACTACTATTACCTTTTTATTCAATAAAATAGGTATGTTGCCATATGGCAACATTGTGCGGTAATGGAACAATATTTTGCCCATGCTAATGCAGAGTAGCTTTGTATGAATGACAATGTATGGATGCACTGATATAGTTGGATGGTTGTATTCTACTCATATATTTATATATATTTGTATATATTTATAAAGTAAAGTAAAAGTAAAGTAAAATATATATATATACGCTTATTTTGTTTAGAAAATGAAGCCGCCAGTGTTCTATGGCAAGGCTGAGAGGAGGGCTGAAATGTACAGGGTACAAGTGGTTATACCATCTCATGAAAGTGAGGATGAGCTAGGGATCAGTGACGAGGAGTATGAGAGGCAGGCAGAATTAGGCCTAGTAGACTCAGAGGATGAAGAGACAGGTATCTATTCCGGTATGTTCAACATTCAGGTTACATGTCGTCCTTTGCACAGTGTTGAGCTGATGTTGGGAAAGGTGTAAAGTAGATCAAGAATTTGAGGTTTTTGTCATTCCAAAATCTGTATGGTGAACAAAAAATAACCACATACACAAGTCGCTGTGCAGTCCCCATGCACACACACAAACACACACACGCAAAGGCACAAACACATGCATGTTCTATCATCTATGAATTTCATGTCATTTTGGGAGAAAACACATCAGGCTGTTCCATTGTCGCACAATGTTGCCATATGACAACGCACCCAAAAGAACCCCCCGAAAAAAAAAAGAAAAAAAAAATGTTAATTTGAGTCTATTTTATATATAAAAAAACACTGTAACATTTTTTTCCATGATTGCATATAATGCGTGCAGTAGAGGGTTAATAAAGTGCAAATAAATACACTTTAAAAAAATAAACTGAATTTCCTCTTCAAGTATATTTTTTTGAAAATATACTAAAGTGCAATTGTACTGTAGGTAAAAGCATGATTCTAATATACTTTTAATATATTTAAAGATAGTAAACATTTTTGTTAGTATATTTGCAATGTCTATTGAAAAAGGGAATATATTTAAAATACAATAAAGTATACTTTTTTTTTAACTAGGATAGACATAATGATTTTTATATTGTACAAACTATATCCCCTTTTTACAATTTCAAAAAACATAATTTAGTATAATTTAAAGCATGTTTTCTTCATGGGGACCGTTAAAAAATAAATGTCTCCACAAGGTCAGGCATGTCTGATATTACTATCTTTGGGGGGACGTTTGGGTTGATCAGGACACACACACACACACACAAAAACACAAACGCAAACGCAAACACAAACACAAACACAAACACAAACACAAACACAAACACAAACAAACAAACAAACAAACTGTGATCTGGAACCATGTTTGAGAACTTTGAGAGCCTTGGTGGAAGAGTCGGGTAACATCTCACAGCAAGAACTGGCCGTTTGCTGCAGTCCATGAGGATGTGATGCTCTGTGGTCCTTAAAGCAGCTTCTGATATTGTTCAGGGACTCATTGATTCATTTCTGTTCGTCCAATGTCTGTGAAACTTGTTTAGTTTATGTCTCAGTTGTTGAATCTTTTTGTTCATACCAATATTTATACATTTAGACATTTTCTGAAAGTTAGAGGACATTACTTTTTTTACTGAGTTTAGTTTACTGTCCACTTTTTGTCATTATGTTTGTGATCTTTAATAACACAGATGCAACAAGATTGATGAAAGTGATAAAGCATTAAGCACATATCTCCCTTTACCATTTATTCCAGTACATTGAGGATTTATGCTGCATGCTCATTTTATTTAATAAGCTAATTTAATACAAATTATGAACATTGTGTCACTGAATTTGAATGTTGTGGAAAGAAGTTTAATTAATTATTAAAATTGAACATCAAATGCAGAAAACACACTCTCTGAAATAAGCTACATACTAAGATACATGTAGTGTAAATTACAAATATAAATCCTACAAAGATAATAATATTCTTTATGAGTGACAGCCTTACCAATTTAACCCATTCAGACCCTGCGTCCATTACAATGGACTCACATGTCAACCCCCCTTTTTTTACTTCTGGAGCATTTCACCTAGTTTAAAGCCTGCAGTCCATTAGATTGGACGCTTGTCATCCAATCAAATGGCAGTATTTTGAAGAATGTCGGTAACTAGACAGTTGACAGTATAGCCATTGATTTCCATATTTTTTCCTACTATAGCCTATATTTCCTAATAACTACATATTATATTATGATATAATATTATCATTATTAGTAATTATTTTGAAAATTATAATAATATTTATCAGTAATGTATCAATATAGATATTACAGTACAATACTGTATAATTAATTACAGCAAAAGCAGATCAAATGACGAAATACAGTACAAATCCAGTAAAGTACTATTTGGTAGTTTACAGTACTGATCTTGTGTACTGTAAAGTGAATTACAGTACAGTTACTGGAAATCGAAATACATGCATCATGCATGGCAACCGTGCTGCCTGTAATGTACTGTAGAAATACAAGAAAATCGTTAACAGAGAAATTGTTTCAAAGATGCACACAGTAAATTACTCTAACGTGAATGCGTTGATTGATTCCTAGGTTTATTTTGTTATGAATAAACAAATGTGCGATCTATAAAGCAAAAACCTTACAATTAAAGTTGAAATGTTGTAATGTTCAAGTTTTTGATCTAAAAAAAGAAAGATGCGCAAAGAAAATGACTCTAACATGACCATATTGATTGATTCTAAGATATTTAGTTTGTTACAAACAATGTGCAATCTGTAAAACAAAAACCTCAAAATTAAAGTTGAAATGGTATACTGTTGGAAAGTTTTTGACCTTGAGAAAAAGCTTTAAGTATATACTAACAATTTTTATGTTTATTATTTAATTTTATGTTGGTACATTTTTGTGAAGTACACCTGTTTTGACCTGACGTCCATTGAAATGGACAAAAAAAATTACAATTAAAGCCAAAATTTTTTATTTATTTTTTTATTTGGTCTCATTTATAGAAGCCTCATGAGCTGGGAAAATGTACTTTTATATTTTTCAGAAACTTAAAAATAATTCAGGTCTGAAGGGGTTAATTAATATTGATGCTCTGTAAAAATATTGACCAGAGAGGATGCTGGCTGAAATATTTTCAGAGTTAAGATCTGTTTAACTGTCTTTTTAAACCAGGGATAAAATAAAGCATAGACCAGAGGATTCAGACCTGAGTTTGTATACACAGCCCATGTCAATAGATTTATGATTGGGAAGAGACTACTGATATAGAACAGATATAGTATGGAATCAAGCAAAGCAGATAAACTGTCACAATGATTCCTAATGTCAGAGCAGCTTTACTCTCAGATTTCCTCCTCACTGATCCTTCCATTACACATTTACCACCCTTTATCAGAGAGTTTATAACTTTCACTTGCTGATGTACTACATAAAAAATCATCAAATATAAAGTTATGATTAGGGTACAAGGAAAAATAAAAGACATGAACAGATCAGTAACTCCCCAGGCAAAACCCATCATAAAAGAACACTCTCCATAACACATGTCTGTTCTGAGTGAAGTGTTTAAAAATCCACTATTAATTACAATTGTTGCATTATATGTTGAAAAACAAATCCAGCTCAGCCAGATGCTTATTAAAGTTTTAGTTATGGTTATTTTCTGTGGGTACAGTAAAGGGTGACACACAGCCACATAACGATCAACAGCAATTAATACTACGCTACTAAGAGATGCTGAGAAGAGCAATCCAAGGATTATGATAAACAGTTTACAGAAAGTGTCTCCAAAGTACCAACACGTCTCAATAAGTCTGGTGGCCTCTATGGGCATGACAAGTCCAATAAGTAGGTCGGTCACAGCTAGAGAGAGAATAATCAGGTTTGTTGGAGTGTGAAGCTTCTTGAAGTGAGAGATGGAGATGATCACCAGCAGGTTCAGAAACACAGTCCATGCTGACAGGAATGAAAAAAACACATACATGATATTGTATTCATATCTAGAGCGCATTCCCTTGATACATGATGAGTTGATGGCAGGAAAGCAGTATTGAGTCTCATGATCCTCTGTCTCATGGCCATGAGTTTGTCTCCTCCTGTTAGGAGTTTGTTCTGCTCTCCTTACTGTCCTTTCATTTATACAGTCTGTATCAGACTGGCCCACCTATCTACTGCCCACTGATGATGTAACGTACAAATACATTTTTTTTTTTTTTTACATTAGCTTTGAAATGCAGTTAATTTCTTCAGTCCAGATTAGGATTCTCCTCACTGTTCAAAAATTAATGCATTTAGTTTTTTTGCTTCATTTCTTCACTGTTTTCTTATTGTTTAGTATTTCCACATGAAAGCAATGCACAGGTGGAACTGAACTGATCACAGGTGTGGTGGTTATTGCTTTAATCATTAATAATCAGCCACTGTAGATCACCCTTCCTTTGAGAGGCCCCTGGAACTCATCTGAGGGGTCCTTTGGTGGGGTTAAGATGATTTCTGTGAATTAGGAATGCATGAGTTTGTCTCCTCCTGTTAGGAGTTTGTTCTGCTCTCCTTACTGTCCTTTCATTTATACAGTCTGTATCAGACTGGCCCACCTATCTACTGCCCACTGATGATGTAACGTACAAATACATTTTTTTTTTTTTTTACATTAGCTTTGAAATGCAGTTAATTTCTTCAGTCCAGATTAGGATTCTCCTACACTGTTCAAAAATTAATGCATTTAGTTTTTTTGCTTCATTTCTTCACTGTTTTCTTATTGTTTAGTATTTCCACATGAAAGCAATGCACAGGTGGAACTGAACTGATCACAGGTGTGGTGGTTATTGCTTTAATCATTAATAATCAGCCACTGTAGATCACCCTTCCTTTGAGAGGCCCCTGGAACTCATCTGAGGGGTCCTTTGGTGGGGTTAAGATGATTTCTGTGAATTAGGAATATGGTCCAGAAACAGAGGGGATATCATCCCTTGGAACTCAAGAATGCTTGAGCAGTCCATAATCCTCCCAGTTTACCCTGTAAAATAACTATTGAAATGTAATAGGTGGGCAATAACTGTCCCCTATACAGAACACATTATCAAAAAGGGTGAATGATCTTTATCTGTGCAGTGAAAAGGCTATTGAATTGAACATATGTGTTATAAAAAGGTTTCATTTCCCAATGACATCCGTTATATGGACAAAAAATACAATAAAAGTCAATGGGAAGCGAAACTGTCTGGTTACTCACATTCTTCAAAATATCTCATACCGTTTTGGTAAGACATGAGTGCGAGGGTGACTCCTCCTCTGAATGTGACAGCCTGAATTTCTTCAGTTCTCTCAGAAAGTGTTGTTTAATTTATTGAAATTTGTCAAAATACTCAAACAGCCTAAAATGTATGAAGATTATTGATTTTAGGAAGATGGTCAGCTTCAGTCAAAATAATTGAGAGATAGTTTGTTGGAAATTATTAATATTATTCTTTAAAGAAATCACTTATTTTTAATCTCATACTGTGTCATCTTTTTGGAGCTTTTGTTTTCAGTTCATTAACATTATTAAACAATGAACCTATCTTTTCATTAGAGGTTGTAAACAAGCATTGTTTTGAGGTCAAGTTGTTTTTCTATTTTGTTTACTCCTGTATCAAGCACATCGACATCAGGACAGCCGTTGTTTCTTAATGTTATACATCTTGGGCATATACACTGACAAAAATAAACCTTGAGTTTGATTAATAGGTTTGATTGTAGAATGTTTGCTTAAAAGGTTTCGTAGGCCTATGTTATATGTTATTTATATGTATATAACACTGTTGAAACAAAAAACATATAAGGTAGGTTTAAGTCTAGATGTGTGATGGATTACAAGATGAGTTCTCTTTCATCATCTCGTTTCGAGATCCACCTATGGGAAGGGCATCCGTACCTGACCTCTGCAGAAGCATCCAATTGCACCAAGTCTGGCTTATGTTCCCCTCACTCTGTCAATAAAGGCTCCGGCCCCAGTGTTTGCCCAACACAAAACACACAAAGTTACGAATCAAATGAATTTGTTTTGGAGAGAAGACCTCTCTCCGCTGAGAAAACTTCTCACTGCAGAGGGAGGAAATCCCTCCGAACCCCTGCATGTCGCCTCTAGTGTGCCCACTAGATGGCGCCTTTGCATCACGAATGAACCAGCTGGGCCCATACACCCCCGCTCTGGCCCGAGCGGGGACGCTCTCGAGTCACGAAGCGGCTTGGCAAGCCATTTCAGCGCCCGAGGGGGGTTTTCGTACCGTAACCTAGGGGTACAGGCTGCAGTTTGCAATAAAACCTCCACTTTTCAACGGCGTTCTCTCTTCTTACACAGAAGAAAATGCCTCACACATTCTGAAAGAGGAAATTTCCTCCCTCCTAAACAAGGGAGTGATTCAGATGGTGCCACCCAATCTTATAAACCATGGTTTTTATTCCTGGTATTTTTATGTTTCCAAAAGGCGTGGTGCCCCCCGCCCTATATGGACCTTCGAATGTTGAACAAACATTTGAGGAAATACAATTTCAGAATGTGACGCAAGGCTCTCTCGCCCGTGCCATAAAGCAGAACGACTGGTTCACATCAGTCGATCTGAAAGATGCTTTCTTTCACATAAGCATCTACCCTCCACACAGGAAATATCTTCGTTTCGCCTACCAAGGCATTTGTTACGAATTCACAGTTCTTCCGTTCGGGCGCAATTTGAGTTCCCGAACTTTCTGTCTGTGTGCGGAGGCGGGCGTGGCGCCCCTGAGACTATCAGGGCTGAGAATTCTGACTTACATAGACGATTGGCTCATCATAGCCAAATCGAAGGAGAAGGTGTCGCTGGACACCGGCCGGGCGCTCGCGCACATCAGTTCCCTTGGGTTCAAGGTGAATGCGAACAAAAACAATCTGACTCCCAGTCAGAATGTCATTTTCCTGGGCTTGGAATTGAACTCAGTCTCCATGCGAGCGCGTCTCTCTCAAGAGTGCGTTCGCTCGCTGATGGACTGTCTGCTCAGTTCAGAGAAGGGGCGAGAGTACAATATCGCACATGCCTCAGGCTGCAGGGTCTCATGGCTTCATCTATCCAAGTTGTGCCATTGGGTCTCCTGAGAATGAGAGCGTTCACGAAATGGGTTTTGTCACTACATTTCAGCCCGATTCGCGATCTCTGCCGCTCGGTAACAGTGACGCGCGCCTCCTCGGCGGCCCTCGCCATTGGGAGAGCGAGAACTTTTACGCACAGGGAACCCCCCTCGGGACGGTTACGATGCGGAAAGTTTTGACGACAGATGCGTCCTTAACAGGCTGGGGAACCACCCAGGAAGGCAGAACGGTGAACGGTCTGTGGCTGAGCAGACTACGTTCAGCACACATTAACTATTTAGAGCTTTTACCATTTGGAAAGCTCTGAATCATTTTCTGCCTCGCCTGCAGGGACATCCCGTTCTAGTACGGAGCGATAATACCACGGCAGTGGCTTATATCAACCGTCAGGGCGGCATGCGCTCGTCGAAACTCCACGCTCTAGCTTACAGGCTTTTGGTGTGGAGCAGACGGGTTTTTCTGTCATTACGCGTGACTCATGTTCCGGGCATTCTGAACAGAGGCGCGGATCTGCTATCGAGGGGAAACCCAATCTATGGGGATTGGCGTCTTCACCCGCAGATAGTGGAGATGTTATGGATGAGATTCGGACAGGCAGTCGTAGATCTTTTCGCCTTGCGCGAAAACCACCATTGTCCTATGTTCTTCTCGCTAAAGGACGTGGACGCGCACCTCGGGGCAGACGCACTGGCCCACCCATGGCCCAAAGTGCTGCTGTATGCTTTTCCTCTTCTGTGCCTGATAATTTCACACTGGCCAGGGTGAGAGAGCACGGCCTGTCTCTCATTCTGATAGCACCCAGGTGGCCCAAAGCCCCGTGGCTGGCAGAGATAATTCCTCTGTTATACGCCGAGCCATGGCGCCTCCCCCATTGCACGGACATACTGTCCCAAGCCAACGGGGAGATTTACCACCCCCACCCGGACAGGTGGCTCTCTGGGCCTGGCCCGTGAGAGGACGAACCTAAATGCACTGGGGCTCCAGCCGCGTGTAATCGCCACTAATCAGAATGACAGGGACGTTTCCACGCGATCCCTATATGGCTGTAAGTGGCAAGTGTTCGAAGGGTGGTGTGATGGGCGTGGTCTCACATCTTATCAGTGCTCGGTGCCTGATATTTTGTGTGTCTGCAACACCTCATGGAAAGAGGCAGGTCCTTTTCCACCATTAAGGTCTACCTGACTGCGATTTCAGCCTGTCATGTGGGTTTTGAGGGCTCCACCGTCAGGCAGCACCCTCTAACCCGCAGTTTTATGAAGGGTGCACGCCGCTCTTTGCCGGTCACCAGGAGATCTGTTCCAGGGTAGGACCTCTCCATGGTGCTAAACAAAACACCAGTCATGAATTAGAAGTCTAAAACTTCAATTTTTTAAAGAGAAATGTCAGAGGAGTTTGAGTTTGTTGCCCAGCCCTGTTTGTTTGCACCGCGAGAGGCGTCTAAACTTATGATACTCCTACATCTTACGTCACTGGTTACTTTTATGATGGATGGATGCACTTTGATGGACTTCAAAACAGATACGGCCATTCACTGCCATTATAAAGCTTGGAAGAGCCAGGACATTTTTTTTTATATAACTTGGGAGATAATATAATATTCGTCTGGGAGAATAATGTCATATACACCTAGGATGACTTGATAGTGAGTAAATCATGGGGTAATTCTGATTTTTGGGTGAACTATCTCTTTAAGTGCTGCCCATGGAGATGTTGGGATTTTCGGTATGCCCAAGATTATTCAGAGCGATTGAGGGACCAGTTTTACATCTGGAATGTATAACCAGTCTTGCACATATAACGCTCTGAGTCAAGGTGCACTAAAGTGTTTTCATCAGTCTCTGAAGTCATTATTACACACTTAAATGTGTTGAATTGAATCAGGATTGGGAAGAGGGTCTGTCTTGGTTGATGCTCATAGCCTGGATGTGACACAGGAGAGTTTGGGTTTTAGTCCAAAAAATGTTTTGGTCACACAGACCATGGGTCAATTAATACTCACGGCTCCTGACGATGCACTGAGGTCTTAAGAAGTGAAACAATCGGCCTATGCAAGAAAATGAACACTATATACAATATGTAATCCACAGCCTCAGCAAATAGTTCTGAGCGCATTCATAGCAGTCTGGAGCACGAGCTTCCTGTCACACAATGACGTATTCGCGGAGCAAACTCACACATGAGCTGACGCTGTGTTTGTATACAACATAGAGGGCAGATGAGTGTGTTGTTTTGTTCATCAAAATTGTACTTACTTGTGCTGATCCTGGATTAATTAAAATTAAGATTACGTTTGCTTGCGCAATCTCAATCGGCGAAGATTGACTTTTCACCAGATACTCAAGATTTGAGCTCCTGCACATGCACATTAAAATAAATGTTTCATTTAGAATTGTTGCATGTGGTCTCCCTTTTTCTTGCAGGGTTGTAACAATATTTATTTTTTTCTTCTGGTGCCCTCTAATGCACATTGTGTCAACTTTGACCATTGGGTGGTGCATATCCCGTTTGTTGTTACACAGCAGAAAAAGGAAGGAAACAGTAGGAAGAAGTGCTGGTAGAATGCATGGAGTGAAGTCGCCATCAGGATTGGTCACTTGTCTGTTACCTGGCTACCAGTTTCTTTGAAGCTGTTGATTTGTCAAACAAGCAATGACAAGTGTCTCATTTACTCCTGATAACAAGTCATCTGAGAAATCAGTTACAGTAAACTCTGAAGACTAATTATAGCAATTATGGTTTGCTGTTGAGTAAATGTGCACCTGAGGGTGCTGTTAACACCTGTGCTGAATGCAGAGATGAGATTCATTAGAGGTGTGAATGCAACACATCTAAACACACTGTGAATGCACTGATGCAATAGCTGCTGCTCATTATTCAGGGTTCAGTTACTTGTTTTGAAAAATACATCAAAACAAATATTATGTAACTGACCCTGAATAATGAGCAGAAGCTATTGCATTAGTGCATTCACTGTGTGTTTAGAACGGATAGAAGTAAAAGAAGTAGAACTTTTATTCCAGAGATGTCTATACAAGTTGATATAAAAGAAATTCCACTCGGTACAGGTGTCAAAAAAATAAATAAAATAATAATCAAAGAAAGCTGATGATGATCTCAGTCAGACATTGTTACTAATAGCTCTTGTGGCAGCCTGATTTTCTTTTTTTCTCTCAAAAAGCGTTTTTAAAATACTGCAACTAGCACAGTATTAATAACAATTAAATTGACAACAACATAAAACTTCATATTTGGCATGTGTAATATATGTAATGATGATTTATATCATTTTAAATGAGGTGTCTTTGAAAGGTGGTGTCTGCATGGTGAACTGCACTGCCAGACTGTTTCAGTGCTGGAATTTCTGCAGGAAAAATGATAATTATGCCGCCACTCTCAGGGTATTTGTGGCCGCCATATCGGCTTGCCACGCCCTGATTGATGGGGCTCCAATCAGGAAGCACCCTCTGATCGCCCACCTCATCCGTGGAGCGAGGTGGCTGAGGCCTCCTGTTAGAGCAAAGATCCTTTCGTGGGACTTGGCCATAATCCTTGAGGGGCTAGTCAAGACCACTTTTTGAACTACTAGAGTCAGCGCCTGACAAGCTTCTGACTCTAAATATTTTATTTTATTTGATCATAGCCATTACTTCGCTAAAGAGAATTGGGGATTTGCAGGCTCTGTCAATTTCACAATCCTGGTTAGACTCTGCCCCAGGACTGGTCATAGCTACTTTGCACCCTCACCCTGACCATCTTCTTAAAGTTGCATTTTCGACCGTATATCATTTATCAGATTTTATAGTTTGGATGTTCATGTTACTCTGGGCTCCCATGCCCTTGAGTCGACATCCCAACCTCATGCCTGAGGCCTTTCTCATGTTTGTGCGCACACAACCTTGAGGGGTCCAGACACTTCCAGTGTGGCGGTGTTGTATTCTCCCCTATAGGGCTGTCAGCGCAGCATTGAGAGTAGCTTTTGCTGCGCTGCATTACCGCACTGGGGGTGTGTTCAGGACATCTCTTCAGACAAAGTGTTCTGAAAGCGCACCTATTTCACATCTATTTATAGCCTCTCACGAGCGCACATTCCAGTGATGTCATCACCATCTTGGGATGAGACTCTGGAATGGCGGCGGCCATCTTGGGACTAGGGCCAGAGAGACCCCGGGCCCTTATGATGGAGTATACTCTACCTTAACCCCCTGAGGTCTACGGTATCGCCGGCGATACCAGCTCGCTTTTTTTTTATCAATGTAAAAGAAACTCATAAATACTCTGTTGACTTTGATTTTCCACAGGAGTTTCATACATCAATCGATTCTGTTAAATGTCTATTATTTTTGTGTATACTCACAATAAAAACAAAGAGTTGTGCTTTTTGCCAAATAAAGAAAAATAAACAAGAAGCGAGTTCTGCCCTCTCTCTGCCAGTGAAGTCCATTCTGAAACGCGTCCGAAAATGAACAAATATATATATATATATATTGCTCTTGCATTCTTTCTTGTGTCTATAGGTGACACACCTGAATGAATGGCTCATTAAGTATGCGGGCCCCATTGTCTCCTGAGGTGTGAACCACTACATATGCATGATGCTGTTGAATGGTTGACGCCTCTTGCGCATATTGCTTTTACAAACAAAAAGTGTTTTACAATATTTAAATCAATGTATTGTGTTATGTGAATGATAAGGGCAGGATGATTTTCACATCATTTTGAAGAAAAAACTCTAGGCAATGACATCCATTAGTCAAAAGTCTTATTGTCACATATTTAGTATGTGTTTTGTGGTCTTATTTCAGAAACTTTAGTTTTTAGTTTTTTGAATAACCATGCATAAACATTATTCTCTCAAAAATACAATCATGTACATGCATGTTGCTCACATATTATGGTAGCCCTGTTTGTGCTAAATAGAGTGTAATTATACCTTTGCCCTTAATATGTTTATAAGCAACTGAAAAACGCACAAATGTCAGGGCATGTCAGAACATCTCAAGGACCCCAAAAACCCCTCAGACCTCAGAGGGTTAAGCTCAACCCTGTAGGTAATGGGGAGACCGGAACCCGAAATAGGGAAATGCTTCCAGAGTTTTAGGGCCCCTAGCCCGAAAACCCTAAACAGAGAGAATCCGTGCTTGCAAAGCAGGGACCTGGAGGTTATAGAATCGAACAAAAGTGGACGGTGAGGACCAACCTGACGCCGCACAGATGTCTTCCATTGGTACACCACTAGACCAGGCCCATGAGGAGGCCATGCCTCTGGTTGAATGGGCTCTCACGCCTATGGGGCACTGAAGCCCATAGAGGCGTAAGCTAAAGAGATAGTGTCCACTATCCATCTCAATAGCCTCTGCTTTGTGACTGGCAGACCCTTGGTGTGGCCGCCACAACACACAAAGAGCTGCTCCGACTGTCTAAATGCTGCAGAGCGCTCCAAATAGACTCTGAGAGCCCTGACTGGGCAGAGCAGATTTGAGTCTTCGTCTTCTTCCGACGCAGGAGAGCAGATAGGGAAATAACCTTGGCTCTGAATGGGGTTGAGAGCACCTTAGGCACATAACCATGCCTTGGCCTGAGCACGACTTTGGAGAAGTTGGGCCCAAACTCCAGGCATGCATGACACGTTAGAGGAGAGCGCTTGTAAATCGCCTACTCTTTTGACTGATGCCAGCGCTAGCAGGAGGGCTGTTTTCAGCGAGAGTGGCCTGAGGCCTGCTGACTGAAGTGGCTCAAACGGGGGCCCCTTCAGCACCCTAAGTACCGTGGACAGATCCCAGGAGGGGACAGAGCCGGGCCAAGGCGGGTTAAGCCTCCTGGCCCCCTTAAGGAAGCGAATGATGAGATTGCTTCTCCCCAAGGATTGGCCAGCCACGGGAGTATGAAAAGCTGTTATGGCTGCCAGAGGTGGAAAGTAACGAATTACATTTACTCGCGTTACGTAATTGAGTAGTTTTTTTTGTGTACTTCTACTTTTTTAAGTAGTTTTTAAAATCTGTAATTTTACTTTTACTTAAGTACGTTTTGATTGAAGTATTGTACTTTGCTACATTTTAAATCATATCCGTTACTGAGTAAAAAAAAAGCAATATTTGGATGTGCAGTAAACGACTGCGCGTGGTTGTCCTCGAGGATAGATATACAATTTGCAAAAAATGTGGATGCAAAGTGGCTGAAAAAGGAGGAAACACATAGAACACCATCTCTCTGCGCGGATAAAGGTAGCCTATGTCCCGTTTATATTTAGATGCAGAGGGAATCCCGGAATCCAGTCGTGCAAATTGAAATTACATTATAGGTAGGCTACTTGCAAAGTAGTCAACATTTTCGTATATGCTTTTTTTCATATTCGTCATTTGGTGGCTATGAATTGTCTAGACATCATTGAAAATGCTTGCTACGGATGCGAAAAACGCAGAAAATCAAGACGTGAGGTCGTATTTATTTTTTAACATGCAAAAATTTCGGACGCGAATTTCGGACTCAGTGTGCAAGGACCTTAACGCAGATGTCACGTAAAAGACGTAACTGATGGATGGATAAATAAATCGAAAGTAGAGCTGTGCACTAAATCAAATCGCGACATGGTCTGTGAATATTAAAGCACAAAAAGACTGCTATATATACTCGCTTGCTCTGAGAGAACGCCTAATGATCATTTTCATCCTTTTATTTGAGAAAACCCATTGTCAAATACACTCTGGAACAGGTCTTCACTACAACCCGTCAAAATAAAAGTTCGGTTTAAATAGGAGAAATTATGAAAGACAAATACATTATTGTAGACCTACAATAGAATAATATTGTGAATATAGCAGAATAATAACAGCAACAATAATATTATTGTTAAATGTTTCAATAGCAACTCTCAGCAACAATAATAAATATTATTTAAGGAATATTTTTTGTCCATGATTTAATTTACTAAATCTGTTTTGCAGCACTTCCCCAAAAAATAAAAGGATAAAAGTTTAAATTTTCATTTGATTACCACCGTTTTTGATAATATATGTGTATTTATTCATAAAAAGAAAAAATCGTTTTCTGAATAAAATACATTTCATAGGACTCTATTATTCTTAAACATTTTAATAAATTAGTAATGTTAAAAATAAGTTGTTGATCTGATTCATTATCAATTATTGAATTTAGTTGATTAGACAAGTTTTATTGACATTTTAATAAACAAAACAAACCAAATGGTTTTCGAGTTTGTTATAATAAAAGCATTTGTTCAACCAAAAAAAAAAAAACTGTTTTCATTCATTTAACTATCATTTTATCTGATGATAATAATAATAATAATAACAACCATAATTTAATAATACTGTTTATTTATTTATTAATAATTGATTAATACTGTAAACCGTGATAATTTCTGAGATGGTTATCATACTGTGAAAATCTACAACCTGGGAGAGTCCCTACATCTACAGTCACCTGAAGCGAAGCGGGAACTGTGAGATGTGCGCAAGCTCTCTTCGAAGGCGGTTCGGCCGCAGCGGGACTCGAACTCTCTTTTTTCAAGTCGGGTACAGGTAGTGCTTAGCGGTCTCTGGTGTCCATGAGCTTCAGCCGCTGAACGGGCTGAGGGGCTTGCGGCGCGGGCTTGGCTGGCTGAACTTGAGCGCTTTGGCAAGAAATGTCGCATGGCTTGCGATGACTTCTGCGCCTCAGTGAACCTCTCAGAGAAACCCTTGACCGCTGGCCCGAAGAGGCCGGTGTTGAAGATAGGCACATCAAGGAAAGCCGTTCTGTCCGCGTCCTTAATCTCGGTCAAGTTCAGCCAAAGATGGTGCTCTAACACAATAAGGCTAGCCATCCCCCTGCCGATAGCCTGTGCGGACTTAGTGGCTCGCAGGGCTAAATCCGTAGTGCTGCTCGGATCACCAAACGCCTCTGGATCTGGTCCAGCCTCGTCCATAGCATGGAGGAGCCTGGCCTGATACATCTTAAGAACGGCCATGGTGTTCAGGGCCGATGCAGCTTGGCTGAGACCAGCGAGAGCTGACGTCACGGCACGGCTTGGATGGGTGGACCGCCTTGGTTCTCCATCCGCTAGAGGTGGGTGGGCAGAGGTGGGCGGGCAGAGATGCGTGGCCATGCCCTCTTCCAGGAGAGGCATCCTGTCGTACATCTTCTCCTCGGCGCCGCACTAAATCTTCTAGAAGCCACTAAAGATTTTGTGAGCTTGTCATGAACTTCAGGTAAACAGGGTGCTGGTCTCTGGCGGGGGGCCTGCTTGACGCCCTTGCAGGAAGCACCCATCGAGCCGGCTCACGGTGGGCTCCTCAGGCAGCGACCACTCGATGCGGAGGCCGCTGACGGCCTTTGTGAGGACGCGGATCAGCTCGGCATCGACGTCACTCTCACGTTCAGCTGCAAGGTTCTTACATTTGACACTTAAGAACCATTTCAGACAGTAATTGTTTTTTCTCTGTGATTTTATTGACGTCTGAATCCAAAATGTCAGTGTTTTTCTTCCACCACCCATGTAAAAATCCCTGGCCAAATTACCTAATGTTTTTTGACAAACACCATGGTCCGTAATTTAATTGGCGTCCAAATCAACTCCCTGAGATTACAAAAAGCGATCACTTTAAAATTCACTGTTTAAAATCTTTTTTGACCACTGCGGAGCACCGTATAATAACTGTTGTGCATCACTGTAATTTGCATTCATTTTAAAGATGTAGCTACACTTTTAATAACTGAAATGCTGGATGCAAAATGCAATATTTCATCACTGCTCCATATAAACAAGTGGGAGCTGTTAAGAACAAAAAAGAGAAAGAGAAAGAGATAAGCAGGTAAACATTTGAATTGGGCTGTTATTGTGACAGCAATATGTGCAATACAATTTTAAAATATGTATTGTACCTCATGTAAATAAGAGGCTGCAATAACTTATTTCCATTAATTTCCATTTTTTATGAAATTGAAATTATCATTTTGAGATAAAATGCAAGACAGAAATCCAGCATGTCTAGCTTCCTATTTTTAATCAGGTTTAAATAATTAAACAATTAAATAGGACATTATTTTTCTATTAATAAATTAAGTATGAATTTATTATTATTCCAAGCATATGACATTTTATTTAGCCTACAGCAGACAATCATGCAATGCAAAAAGCGTGTTCCCGGGTTTGTAGGATCACAAAAATCGTTCCTTCACAGTGAATAAATCACCATCTGAATTTGATCATTGAGGTGCCATGCAAATTAATTTTTTACAGACGTCCACATGAGAAACAATTACCATCCGAATAGGGCTTTACATATAGTTCTATATGACTGTCCTCTTTTTGTCATTGTGTTTTTGATTTACAATAAAACAGATTCAAAATAACTGATGAAAGTGAAGCATAAAGTACATAATATCACCTTTATCATTAGACTGAAGGTTTGTGATTATTGCTCAATTTAATTAATAAGCTATTAAAACAACTTTACTTTGTCACTTTTTTACTTTGTGTAAAAAGAAGTTTGCTTAATTGTTACATTCTGACAAAACTTGAATCAGTGTGAAAATTATACAGCAATCATTTTATATAAAACAAACTACGTACTATTAGGATACATCATGTATAGTTAAATTACAAATACAAACTGTTTATTAGCTATCACTTAACAACAATCATGCAGTTTATGTGAAATTTCTCTCAGAGTGACGGTTTTACCAATTTTACAATTGATGTTTTGCAAAAATATCAACCAGAGAAGATGCTGGGTGAAATATTTTCAGAGTTAAGATGTGTTTAACTGTCTTTTTAAACCAGGGATAAAATAAAGCATAGATCAGAGGATTCAGACCTGAGTTTGTGTACAAGACCCATGCTAAAACATTTATGGTTGTGGAAGAGATTACTGATATAGAACAGATATAATATGGAATATAGCAAAGCAGATAAACTGTCACAATGATTCCTAATGTCAGAGCACCTTTACTCTCAGATTTTCTCCTCACTGATCCTCCCATTACACATTTACCACCCTTCAGATAGTTTATAACTTTCACTTGCTGATGTACTACATAAAAAATCCTCAAATATAAAGTTATGATCAGGATACAAGGAAAAATAAAAGACATGAACAGATCAGTGACTATCCAGGCTAATCCCATCATAATATAACACTTTCCATAACACAAGTCTGTTTTGTGTGAAGTGTCAAAATATCCGCTATTAATTACACAGGCAGTCATATAACCGGAGGAGCAAATCCAGCAGAGACAGATGCTTATTAAAGTTTTAGTTGTAGTGATTTTGTGGGGGTACTGTAAAGGGTGACACACAGCCACATAACGATCAATCGCTATTAATACCAAATTACAAAGAGATGTTGAAATTAGCATTGCAATAAATATTGAATAGAGTCTGCAGAAGATGTCTCCAAAGTACCAAACACCTGAATCAGTCTGGTTGCCTCTATGGGCATAACAAGTCCAATAAGTAGGTCGGCCACAGCCAGAGAGAGAATAATCAGGTTGGTTGGAGTGTGAAGCTTCTTGAAGTGAGAGATTGAGATGATCACCACATATATTTCAAGTTAATACATTTTTTCAATTGGGTTGAGCCTGGTTAGTACCTGGATGGGAGACCTCTTGGGAGGTCTAGGTTGCTGCTGCAAGAGGTGTTAGTGAGGCCAGCAAGGGGTGCTCACCCTGTGGTCTGTGTGGGTCCTAACACGTGACGGGGAAAATACTGTAACAAGCACCGTCCTTCGGATGAGATGTTAAACCGAGGTCCTGACTCTCTGTGGTCATTAAGAATCCCATGGCACTTCTCGTAAAGAGTAGGGTGTAACCCCGGTGTCCTGGCCAAATTCCCTAAATTGGCCCTTACCAATCATGGCCTCCTAATAATTCCCATCCATTAAATTGGCTCTATCACTCTCTCTCCTCTTCACCTGGTGTGTGGTGAGCGCACTGGTGCCATTGTACTGTGGCTGCTGTCGCATCATCCAAGTGGATGCTGCACACTGGTGGCGGTTGAGGAGAGATACCCTGATATGATTGTAAAGTGCTTTGGGTGTGTAGTTCATACACAATTGCTATATAAATGCCTCATTTATTCATTCATTCATTCATTCATTCATTCATTCATTCAATTGCCATATACTTTGATTTTTTTTTCCTCTAAAGGTACTGTTTATGCTAATATTCCACAACACACTGACTTCTGATCCAGAGGTACAATAGAAAAATGTCCCCCTCATTATCATCTTTAATTAAAATAAATCAGTTTTTGAGTTGCTTTTTTGTATGGAGAATAAAGAGCAGAACATGAATGTTAAGTTATTAAAAGCACAATAAACCATGCAAAGGAACTGAATTCAGTACTCGAATGCTGAAAAACGTCTTTCTGCATGGACACTTGAAGCGTGCATACAGAAAGCCACCTTTCTGACAGGACGCAATCCCAAAATCAAATACACACCACTTATGTGTCGCCCGTCTTGGCGAGTATCCTCATAAACACAAGTCGGTTATGTTTTAATTGATCATCAACATTTGAGAAAGAAACTGATGTGTAAATAGGATTAGGCAATCAGATACTAGCTGTGTCCCAATTCAGGGGTTGCATCCTTTGAATGCAATTGGGATTGTGTCCCAATTCAGGGGCAGCATCCTTTGAAGGCCGACGCGGTCTCACCGACGCACCGAGACTCGTTTAAAGGGGAAAGTATAGCCGATTGTATCACCGCGGCGCGACGAAGGCTGTTCCAATGCGAAGGTCCTTCGAAGGCTCCTTCAAAATGCGTCCTGCAAATGCGTCCTTCTTTTCCCCTGAATGCAGGATACATCAGAAGGATCCTGCACAGCCTTGCCTACCCCAGAATTCACTTTTAAATGTAAGTATTGGGTTTCAATTTAATCGGGTAATCTAATGTATATAATGAGAAAATTCGAGAAAAAATTAAATAAAGGTTCAAATGTTGACTAATATGTTACCAGTATGGATTTTACATAGGCTAGTTTATACTCTGTAGACTTTATTATGTACATACACTCACCTAAAGGATTATTAGGAACACCTGTTCAATTTCTCATTAATGCAATTATCTAATCAACCAATCACATGGCAGTTGCTTCAATGCATTTAGGGGTGTGGTCCTGGTCAAGAAAATCTCCTGAACTCCAAAGTGAATGTCAGAATGGGAAAGAAAGGTGATCTAAGCAATTTTGAGCGTGGCACGGAGGGCGCGTACTGGACAGAGCAGTGCCAAGGCTGGGTCTGCCTCCTCCAAGGGCAGCACTTGCAGGTTCACTACCTGGTCTCGAAAGGGTGTGGTAGGAACCTTGGGCACATATCCAGGCCGGGGTCTCAGGATCACGTGAGAGTTAGCCGGCCCGAATTCCAGGCACGCTTCGTCAACCGAAAATGCCTGCAGGTCCCCTACCCTCTTGATGGAGGCCAATGCAACCAGGAGCGCTGTCTTCATTGACAGGAACTTAAGCTCCACTGATTGCAGAGGCTCGAAGGGAGCACTCTGCAGGGCAGTTAAAACCACTAAGAGGTCCCAAGAGGGTACGAGAGGAGGGCGAGGAGGATTCAGTCTCCTCGCTCCTCTCAGAAACCTGATGATCAGGTAGTGCTTTCCCACGGACTTATCTTCAACTGCGTCGTGATGTGCGGCGACAGCGGCAACATACACTTTCAGGGTGGAGGGAGACAGCCTTCGCTCCAACCCTTCTTGCAGGAAGGAAAGCACGACACTGACCGGGCATTTTCTGGGGTCTTCTTGGCGAGAAGAGCACCAGGTGACGAAGAGGTTCCACTTCAACGCGTAGGCGTGTCTCGTGGACGATGCTCTAGCGGAAGTCATGGTCGCCACCACCGCTGGTGGTAGGGTACTCAATCCTGCCTCGTCCCGTCCAGGAGCCACACGTGGGGGTTCCAAAGATGGGGACGAGGGTGTCATAGGGTGCCCCGTCCCTCAGAAAGGAGGTCCTTCCTCAGAGGGATTGGCCAGGGAGGTGCTGTAGCGAGGAATACTAGTTCGGAGAACAAGGTCCGGTTGTGCCAATGAGAGGCAACCAAAATAACCTGCTCCTCGTCCTCCCTGATCTTGCACAGAGTCTGTGCAAGAAGGCTCACTGGGGGAAACGCATACTTGCGAAGGCCCCGCGGCCAGCTGTGCGTCAGTGCGTCCATGCCGAGCGTGCCCTCAGTCAGGGAGTAAAATGGGACGAGTCGTGGGAGGCAAACAGGTCTACCTGTGCGTCCCCGAACTGATCCCAAATCAGCTGGACAGTTTGGGGATGGAGTCTCCATTCTCCAGGGAGAGGCTGAAGCCGTGAGAGCTGGTCGGCTGCACAGTTCAGGTCTCCCGGGATAAAAATGGCTCGAAGCAACCTCAGATGCTTCTGACTCCATAGGAGGAGGTAGCTGGCGAGTTGCGACATACGGCAGGAGCGCAGACCCCTTGTCGGTTGATGTACGCAACTGTCGTGGTATTGTCTGATCGGACTAGTACGTGCTGACCCTTGAGCAGCGCATGGAAGTGGTGCAGGGCGAGACGTACTGCCAGCAACTCGAGGCAATTGACAAATTGACAAATGCCAAAGGCGCTGGGCTCCAGTCCAGGAGCCCACGGCAGCATGTCCATTGCACATGGAGCCCCAGCCCGTGGTGGAGGCTCTGTTGAGACAACAACATGCCTGGAAACTCGTTCTAAGGGCACTCCGGCCCGTAGAAAGCTGAGGTTCGTCTGTGGGTGAAGGTCTGACAGCAGGTCAGAGTCACTGGTACTCGGTGCGTGCCGTGTTGCCATGCCCACCTCGGGACTCGATCGCGAAGCCAAAGCTGAAGCGGTCTCATATGAAGCAGTCCGAGCGGCATTACTGCGGCTGCGGATGCCATATGCCCCACGAGCCTCTGAAATAACTTCAGTGGAACCGCACTCTTGCCCTTGAACTGTCTCGGGCAAGTCAGCAGTGACTGCATACGCTCACTTGTAAGCTGCGCGCACATGGCGACCGAGTCCTCTGCACGGAGCAGTGTTTGCTCTTCTCCCGGTTGACCCGAAGGCCCAGACGGGCTAGGTGCCGGAGCACTAGGTCCCTGTGTTCGCAAACCTGGTCTCGAGAGTGAGCTAGGATCAGCCAGTCATCGAGATAATTCAGGATGCGAACCCCGTGTTGCCGTAGCGGAACAAGGGCTGCCTCGACGACCTTCGTGAAGACGCGAGGAGATGGGCTAGACCGAATGAGAGAACCGCGTACTGATATGCCCGCCCCTCGAAGCAAACCGTAGGAACGGTCTGTGTCGAGGAGAAAGGAGACATGAAAGTAGGCGTCCTTCAGGTCGATCGCTGCAAACCATTTCTGTGGCCGCACACATTTGAGAATGCGTTTGGCCGTGAACATCTTGAACGGAAGCCTGTGCAGGGATCGGTTCAAGACGTGCAGGTCCAGGACTGGCAGTAACCCACCGGATTTCTTCGTACAATGAAGTAGGGGCTGTAGAACCCAGACTTCATTTCGGCTGGAGGAACAATCTCAACCACACCTTTCGCCAGTAAGGTAGCGACCTCCGTACGCATGACAGGGGCATTGCCACCCACCATAGTGTAACAGACTCCCCGGAAGCGGGGAGGAGATCGTGCGAACTGAATCGCATAGCCGAGCCTGATGGTTCTCTCGACCCAGTGGGACAGGTTGGAGCTCTAGCCAGGCTCCCAAGAATTGAACCAGCGGGGTCATGGGAACCACAGACAGTACAGTAGGGTACTCGGTGGGGCAGCGAAGCGGAATGACCGGCCTGGACATGGGCGGCGTAGCGACCCGGTGTGGGTGTACAGTCATTGCCACGTTCTGACAGAGGAGGCCAGGGAAGGACTAGCATTCCATGGGGGCCTGCTCTGACAGGGGTCTGGCGACAGAGGGGGACGAGAGTGGCGAGGCTCGTGAGCGGCGCACACTGTCATTCGGGACCTCTGGGGGCTCGGAGGAAGGGGCATCAGTTCTTAAAAACAAAAGATTCTCCCCCAGCCCTCCACCGGGGGAAGGAGTGGCCCTGCTACCAGCTCCTGAGAAGAACTGAGCCCTAACTCCAAGCTGCCCATCTCAGAAGTGCTGCTTAGCCTGGCGTTTTAGCCGGCTAAGGGGCGGAGATGGGCGGTACCGCCCTCCTGTGACCTCCTCCTGCCCGGGCCCGTGGCCTCCGGGGGCTGCGGAGCAGGAGGGGAGGAGCGCAGGGAGGCGGCCTCGGCGGGAAGCAGACAAAGGAGACCGCACGGACGGATGGCCGTCAGTGGGGGCTACACATGTCGCTCCGCCCACCCCCCAATTTCATTGGTTTATAATACAGCAATCTTATTGCCGTGGACGCTTGAGGCATGAGCATGCGCATGAGGGTTTGCAAAAACGCACCGTTTTGTGTCTGGCCCTTTAAATGCAAATGAGCTGCTGCAGAGGGCGTGGTTTCAAGAGCTCGTGTCTGTTAGCAGCTGCTGTTACCTCACGCAGACAGACTAAAATGACAGAAACTGTTCTGCCTTTAATGTTAAACGGATTCAGATAAGGATGGAGAGACTCAAGAAGAAGTGACAACATGTAGAATGCAACAGGACGTCTCTGTATGGTTAGTTGATGAATTTATGTTGCTGATGTGGAGTTAACTATCTTCTATTAGGATTAGGATTAGGATTAACTATTAGGATATTCTGTCATGATAAATCTATAAATTGGTCATATATGAACTGTTGTGAGATGCACACAGAGTGACTTTCTATTGCATGTGAAAAGATGGATGCTAAAGTTTGAGCTGACTCACAAATGTACTCTTATACAACAACTTTTCCTCTTCTCAACATGGACTGCGTGCTCCCGGGGGCGGGGCTTATGTAAATTCTCGGGTTATTGATGTCACTAACCCGAGAGGAATGTTGTGTAGTCCCAACCAGCCGTTTGTTGTAGTCCTTTTTTTTAAAAGCAAATATCTCCCTTTGCTTTGAACTTTGAGCGTTGTAACTTTGCAGATGTTGTTTATGCTCAAACAGCAACATTACACACTAACTAAAGTTAGAAAAGTGAAATCACACTCAACCACCCCTTTAATTTAACCAGCAGATAAGTCAGTGCCACTTTAAGTGAGCAATGAGCATGACTGAAATAAATTACTAGCATTGCAAGGAGAGATAGCCTATTAGTACAGTGGCCGAAGAGCTCAACGCGCAGCGACTGAAGAAAACACATGCAAATAGAAAAGTGAAGATGGCGACTGACTTCGAGAGGTTCAACCTGTAAGTTGAGAGTGAGACCATGGAAGACAGAAGGCTTGTTGAATGGCGGCGACATCAGCAGGACGTGATCGAGGAAATAGTAATCGGCAGATTGCGGGAAATTCAAAAAGCGTTGGAAATACTTTTTTAGGAGCGGTTGAGCACGACTGCTTTGTGAATGGATCAGACGTAGGTAGGTGGGCAGAAATGGATTATTGTGAAGGGAATGATGAAGAAAATGATGGGAT
Organism: Leuciscus waleckii; assembly: GCA_900092035.1. NCBI lineage: Eukaryota > Metazoa > Chordata > Actinopteri > Cypriniformes > Leuciscidae > Leuciscus > Leuciscus waleckii. Next base: position 1,016 of record FLSR01000800.1, on the reverse strand, counting down.
ATTGAATAGTGAATGAACAAAGATTAAAATCAATAAGAGAAGGAGTGAAAAAAGATAGTGAAACGGTGTTGATTGAATTTGAGGGCGAGAATATGCCAAAAACTTTATACCTGGGTTATATGAGCTACACTGTTAGAATGTATGTACCACAACCATTGAGGTGTTTTAACTGTCAGCCAATAACTGTAAAGAGAAGAAGAGATGTGCTAGATGTGGGGGTAACCATGAGTACGGAAAGTGTGGAACAGGAGTGCAACCAAAATGTTATAATTGTGGAGGAGCCCATAATGTGGCATATGGAGGATGTGAGGTGATGAGACAAGAGAATAAAATCCAGAAATTAAGAATGGAAAGAAGGATACTTATGTAGCATAAAGAGTGTGCATAAAAGTATATATAGGCTATATATATATACAGATGGTACTAAGAAACCTGAGACAGGAGTTACAGGATATGGGGTGGCAAAACCTGCTAAAGGAATAGGAATTAATAGAGAACATCAGATTTTTTAGGATACACAGTGGACATGGTGGCAGTGTTAGTTGCATTAAGGTGGGTGGACAAAATAAGACAAGAAAAGGTGCTGATATGCTCTGATTCATCCTCAGTCCTTGTGAGTTTAAAGTCTTTTCACTCAAAAAGCTGTCAAGGTGTATTACATGAAGTCCTTTAGTCAGTTACGAGAATAACAAATCAGGGAGGACAGGTACAATTATGTGGGTTCCAGCACATGTAGGGGTGAAAGGAATGAGCATGTTGATGAATTGGCAAAGAGGGCTTTAAAGAAGGGAAATGTGACCCTGGATCACAAAAGATCACAAGTTGCATTTGTGGCAATAGCCAACAATACATTAAATGGGTCAAAATTATAGATTTTTCTTTTATGCCAAAAATCATTAGGATATTAAGTAAAGATCATGTTCCATGAAGATATTTTGTAAATTTCCTACCGTAAATATATAAAACATTTATTTTTGTGAGTGAATGCAGCACAATCGCGAACATAAATGGACAAC
>FLSR01000799.1:0-13678 GCA_900092035.1 Leuciscus waleckii | reverse complement strand
CCTCCAGTGAGCTCTGTGAAAAGAGGAGAACATGATTGAGTTATTTTAATCTAATGCAGGTTTGTGCATCTTGTGTTAATTAGAGGTTTTGTTGGCCAAATTGATGTTTTTGCATATTGCCGTTTCATCAATTAGCTTGTGGTTTGTTTTACTGTTTAAATGTTGCTGAAAAGCCATTAAAGATACATTTTCTAGCACACTTTTGCTAAATCTTACCGTTTAGCTTAGTTCTGATGGATATCATGAGCAGACGGATCTTTGCCATTCAAGCACCTGGTGACATTTGTCGATGGGAGGGGAGTTTGCATTTTCTGAAGAAACACACATTGAACAAACATGAACACAGTGCAAAATGTCTTGAATGCAAGTGCTTTCCATCCCCAAATCTATAACATTCAATTATCAGGTGATAATTATCATTATGGCTCACTTTTATTTTTCATCATTAATTGCCCAATGAAGTGCCTTGAAACGTGCTGCATTATTCAATGTGTTGACATAATGTCCAATACAACAGGACATATCAAACAGCTCCTCTCCTTTTTTTAAATAGCCAATAGCGTTTGGTTTATATCACAGCTAAGAGCCGTTGAGCTCAGTAAAGCCACAGTTTCCTCCTAATCTCAAACTGTTTCTCCTCCTATACGTTTTCTGGTCTCACATGCTCCGCTCTGTGCTATCGTGTCTCTGGACCGGAGCTGCGGTGGTTCGTGTGACACTAACGTGAAACCAGACTTCATTCACCCCAATGGAAAGCATATTTACACTGTCCCTATCCCCTAGGTGCCATTCACCATGTAGACAATAGCAAATGTGTGAACAAGTGACCGATTTCAGCCGCAGCTTCAGCATCGGTTTATAATGTAGGGCAAGAAATTAGCTCCTAATTTTATTGGCCTGTTCACTTTCACTAAGATCATTAATCCAGTGGCAGTCCGCCTCAAACTCCCTCCGGCGTACAGGAGGATTCACTCCGTATTTCATTTTTCCAAATTGAAGCCCGGTTTTCATTCACCCATTAATCCCATCAAACCCCTTGGTGACCTTTACAGTGCACAGGCAGGCATTGGTCAGCATGGCGTAGTGGGTATTAACATCCCCAGAGTGTCAGTTACTGACGCAGCGTTGAGTTCCCTTGAAAGGGAATGTCTTAGGGTTATGTATGGTTTGTAGGTTCCCTGAGAAATCTTGATTTATTTAAATATTTTAAAAAATGTGTTAACGATATTTCATCGTTAATCATATTGCGTAGTTGTGCTTGAAGTTGATTGTTTTATTTGTAAAAATAAAGCAATGAAACATGCCAAATTGTGCAATATAATTTGTCCAGGCGGTCATAGAAAGAAATCATGAACACTTGCATAGACGAGAGAACCAACCAAATATTAATAACTGATAATGTTGCAATCAATGTTTGCTTTTTCCTGTCAGCTTTTTGTTTTTCTATGCATTTTTTTTTTTCATAGTAAAATAAAAACTGTAACTTGCCTTCTTTTTTTGCCAAATATTGTTGTCAGATAAATACCCAAACCAAGTTTACTATTTTGTTCTTCCCTCATATTTAAAATATTTAAAAAATATAAAACATTTTCCTCATATTTTGATGGTTTAATCATCATTGTAGGGACATCACTTTTGGACACTAATGATGAAGATGAAAATAACTACATATTTATTATCAAGGGTATTTAAGAGATTTATCTTCTCATGTTTCTCTTTCTTATTTCTTCTATTTATGTGTTATTTATTTGACACAAGCATAATCCAACTGCATCTGTTTATGGTCATAATTGCATTACTTTGAGTTTTTCGGACTCATCATGTTCAGATAAGACTGAAATTCAGTCAAAGTATTTCAGTTTGCTGTTGGAAGACGGCAAACTTTCAAGAATCGCTAACGAAACCAAAATCACGTGATTCCAGTATTTTAGTCTTTTAATGGAACCACTTTTGAATAAGAAGTGCTAATCTGAGATTTTATCTCAACACATCACCAAAGGGTCTCTCTCTCTCTCTAATATTATTTCCCTTAATGCCATTTTAAATATTGTGTTTGGCTCTGTGCTGAGCGCCACCTCACAGAATTAGATGGAGGAAGCTATTAAAGATACGCAGGGGTTGAAGCTGTTTCCACACCCCTCACAGGCACACATTAGCAAATGATACACTGTAAAGAGGTTGCTGTAAATTTTACAGTAACTTACTGGCAGCTGGATGCCAGTAAGTTACTGTAAAATGTTTTACAGTATTATTACTGTATTTTCACTTACAGTATACTGTAACATTTACTGTAAATGCAATTACAGAAAATGGTACAGTATACTGTAAGTGAAAATACAGTAATAATACTATAAAACATTTTACAGTAACTTACTGGCATCCAGCTGCCAGTAAGTTACTGTAAAATTTACAGCAACCTCTTTACAGTGTAGCCTGGATGCCAGCCGAACTTAGCCCCGCCACAACATTTTTAGGTCGGGAAGTTCGGTCCGGAGGACTTGATCCGTTGTGGAAAAAGCAAAAGCTGTTCGGACCAATCAAATTGTCAGGGCGGGTTTTATACTATGTTGGAGGTTGGACATGATCAACGGTAACGTAATCATCCACGTCACCAAAGAGCGCTTGGGTTAAATTCGTTTACAACAAAGATGACTGCCGCTGGAGAATTGAGATGTGTAGATTACGCCATCGCGTCTAAAGGTGGTCTATATGACTTTAGATGCTATATTTGACTTCAGCAGACTTAGAATAATACATTTGCTAAAAATTAAGAAGTCCTTCAAAGTCACATATATTCAAATACAGTACGATCTAATAATAAATATAGTATTTTTAATTTATAAATGTAAATATTCTTAAGCGTATGTTTAAACATATTTTTAACATTAAATCTATTTTACATATATTCAAATACAGTAAGCTCTAATAATGAATGTAACAGGGATGGAAATTAACTTTTTTGTCCACCGGCCACTGTGGCTGGTGGATTTCAAAATCTACCAGCCACTCAATGTTTTTACCAGCCACTTTCTTGTTTTTAACCGACAATGTAACTGCATGTGAAAATTAATAGTACAAGATCTACAATACTTAAAGGGATACTCCACTTTAAAATGAAAATTCTGTCATCATATACTCACCCTCATGTTGTTTGAAACCTGTATGAATTTCTTTCTTCTGCTGAACAGAAAGGAAGATATTGAGAAAAATATCAGTAAACAGAAAGTTTCTGGTCTCATTGACTTTCATAGTAGGAAAAAATACTATGGAAGTCACTGAGACCAGAAACTGTCTGGTTACTGACATTCTTCTAGATATCTTCCTTTCTGTTCAGCAGAAGAAAGAAATTCATACAGGTTTGAAACAACATGAGGGTAAGTATATGATGAGAGAATTTTCATTTTTCGGTGGAGTATCCCTTTAAGTATATCTTCAGCTGGACCTCAGCACTATTTCCTCACAATTAAAGTGTATTGAGTACAAAACTAGTTGTTCCAGTTTAGCAGACTTTAAGAATACTGTTTGGTATTCCAAAAGTACAATTGCAGGGTATTTTTTATTAAGCAAATACATATGTAATGTATTTGTAGTATACTTAGCACAAAACAATGTATTTTAAATACATTTTAATATATTTGTTTTTCACTAAGATGGTGCTATTGGAAGCTTTATGGAAGCTTAGAGTAAAGCACATTTTGGTTTATGCATTAATCTTGGCTAGAAAATCAAAAATGAAGTATTATACAAATCAACACATTGTAAAGACAGTTCAACCTACCAACATCCCCGAACCTGAACAAACTACTCAATTTATTGCACACATCCTCAGTGAATTGTTCCACAGACTGTTTTGCATTAGCGATTTTAGCGATTTTCAAACACTGTGTTTGAGAAATCACCTCATGTTTGCCTCCAGAGATATCTGTGAAAAGAGAACATGATTGAGTTCTTTTAATCTGATGCAGGTTTGTGTATCTTGTGTTAATTAGAGTTTTTGTTGGCCATAACTGATGTTTTTGCATATTACTGTTTCATCAATTAGTTTGTAGTTTATTTTACTGTTTAAATCTTGCTGAAAGGGCATTAAAGATAGCACACTTTTGTGTATTTTTACCGATCACCTCTGTTCTGATGCATTCTTCAAGATCAGATGGATCTTTGCCATACAAAACCCAGAGATTCATGTACACGAGATCCATGAGCACCTGGTAACATTCGTCTATGCCAGGGGAGTTTGACTATTCTGTAGAAAACTAACCTTGAACAAACATGAATACAGGGCAAAATGTCTTGAATATCAAGTGTTTTGGCAGATATCAGGTGTTTTCCGGTGAATAATCATCATTATAGCTCACTTTTATTTTTCATCATTAAAGAGTTTAACTTTTTATTCCTCAGCAGGAAGCATGAACAGATCATTAGACACAAAATAATAATAATAATAATAATAATACGTTTTATTTCTAAAGCGCCTTTCCCAAGCTCAAGGTTGCTGTACAAGAATATAACAAAAACACAGCATTAAGCATTAGTATGCATTACATAGTACATACAAGAGGTTTTTAGTTGAGTGTATAGTAGAAATGGAACAAAGAGTTAGAGGAAGAGAATTCCAGAGTTTCAGAGCCACAGCACTCAATGATCTACCACCCATACCACAAAAGATAAATACACTTGTCAATAAATAAAAGCTGTAATAAATGCTTTACCTCCACTCAATTCCGTACGCATCATCATGGTTTGTGATTCAAATGTAGGTTTTAAATGCTGTAATAACTCTGAGGGGGAATCAAACAGAATTAAGGTTCACATGATAATGAAATGACTCTCAGCTTTAAACAGAACTGAATTTTCAGAACAAATGAAGTTGCACCTTTAATTTTTTCCCAGAGGACTTTACGGATCTCTTTTCCATCAGCTAATGCGCTGCCGCACAGACCTGCAGAAAACACATTTAAGCTTAAAAGTGTTCACAATCAACAAAAATTTATAATTTTTAAAATAAAATGTGTAATACAAACAGTCTGATTTAGGCTCTTATTCTTAAGCAAAAATGATCTTTCCTTTAAATCACTGTGTAATGAGAAGGTTTATGTTGAAAAACAGCACCTCAGTGTGTTGGTGAAAAGATTTTTCAGTATTTCTAATTTTAATGCTTTATATTTCAGTTTTGACAGACCTGGGCCCGTATTTATTAAGCTTCTCAAAGTCTCATAGTCTTAAGCGCTGAGAATTCATGAAATTTACACCTACTTTAATGTAAAAGCAAGTTATTTCTTAAAGGGTCATGAAACCCAAAACCAAATTTTCTGAGATTTTAACAGAGGTATGTGTGTTGAACACCATTGAAGACAATGTTAGCATCTGTTAGATTTAATAGTAGGGTGAAAATGGTAAAATTTTATTTTTCCGCTTTTTTCATCTTCCGGGTTTAAAATCTTCATCGTGTCCACGTCACAGCAGAGCACTATAGTACTTTGATGACTCATCGGTGTCTCATATTTATTAATTAGACTTAATTAGAGTTTTCATATTCTATGAGAAGACACTGTCTCTTAATTATTCATGACACCACGTGGATCTTTCCAATGACAGACATGTCAAACTGTGTTATCGCGTAGTAAATGAGAGAGGCAATCATGGGACGCACGCAGGTGTTTGTTTTCGTGGTGCAAAAGTCCAAGTGGGTTGAATATGTTTCCCCGCGATGCTGCCAGGGCTAAACTCTTGGTTTGCCATCAACCACGGACACATCTAAACTATAGTGTGTGCCGCAAACATTTTTCTCGAGAGAGCTTCGAGAATTGGAGAATGGTGGACTTCGCCTTGTTGACGACCAATGCAGGTTTCGTCTTGCGAGAGATGAGGTACCAAGTCCCGAGGACTTTTCTATCCCTTCAGAGGTATGTGTGTGTCTAAAATGACAAGTCCTCCACCTCCACAGAGCCCTGTGTACTGCTGCCACTGCAAATTTATGTCACTGTCCATCTTTATTATGAGGGTTCAGCGGGCACGTAGATCTAGGCTATGCACGGAACGTTTTTTAAGCGAAAAATTTATTATTTTCAAATATATGCATTTATAGTGTGTGTATATAAACAACTATATATTTTATAATGACATTATAATTATACATGCACATTAATATGTTTTAAATAGAATTACGATTACTGTAGGCTAATATATGTAGCAGGGCATTTAATTACTTTTGAAAGGACAATAATAAAGTGTCAGTGTATTTCATTAGACTTTATCTTTGTCAGCTATAAAAAAAATCTAGCATTTCCTCACATTTTACCACTGATTTTTTGTGACAGTCGATATGCATGGGCCACTGGCGATGACAGTGATGGCCACACCACACCCACTCACTCCCTTCTTCTCACAGCCATCCACGCCCATTTAAGTTGCATTTTTCAAAAAGATTGTGAGCTAGACTTGAGCTGAAAGAGGGGGGTTTCATGACCCTTTAAAGCTAAGAATCACTCTTACTCCCCTAGTTATTGACAGCTCGAGAGGTCTCTCAAGTGGTTAGGAGTGTCCAGTACGGGCTTGTGATGCACTGAGACAGAGACGTGCTGAAATCTTTCAGGAGAGGAAGAATGTTTTGAAATGTTTGACGACGAGCAGTTAATCAAACGGTATCGTTTGGACAGAGCAGGAATCATCTTTGTCAGCGCTGCACTGAAAAAAAAAAAAAGTAAAATGTACTTACTTTTTCTTTGGCAAGTTTTTGCACGAATATTTTTCAAGTAAATTTCACACGCATATTTTTAAAGTAAATTTCAAATATAGAACTAAGTAAATTCTACTTAACTAAGTTAAGTGAAAGTAAAAAAGTAAATATGTAATTTTAACTTCGCTTGTAAAAGGTTGAATAATATCTATTTAGTTAAAGTTTCCTGTGCAATATATTTCATTCTAACAATATAACATTGAAATAACCCTCTCTTTTACAAAATATGTTTCACTTATTATAATTACATATTGAGAAACACCATATCTACATTACAGAGATTACAAGTTATGTGAACGCAGAGACCTCAATACTTGGTAGACAATACACAATTACGGTAACATTTGATGGATTGTTTTTGTGTTTGAAAGTGTAATTTTGAGTTGAAGATTAACTCCAAATGTCACAAAATGGCAAGTTACTAACCCTGACAACAAAAGCAATGATAAAACAGTGTAAATACAGCTGGAAAACTGAAAAATCAACCTCATTAATTATTCAAGACCCAGTGCATGATGGGAACACCAGTATCAGAAATGTTGAGCAATTTTACTTAATTTTATAACGTTGATATTTACGCTTTCATTTCTACACGCTTGAATTGAGTACTCATATAGGATTTACTTCATTTTTTAAATTCTTGCCTGAACTAACTTTTTCATGTAAATTACATTGTTTTTTTCTGTAGAATTTACTTCACCACAAAATCATTTTTATCAGTGTGGTTAATGTTGGGCTGAACTTGCCTTTTATAACATGTTTCCGCTGTTCAACTAATTCAGCAAGCGGTTGCACTTCTTCCTCCCAATTCAGTTTTCTTTTGGAATCTACAGTGGCTGATTATATCATAAAATCTAGGCTATATCAGTTAACAGCACACCAGTTTAAAATGTGTAATTAAGACATGGTGGAAACCCTGTTTATCTTTAATTTCCAATGTGTATATCATAATGTATTCTCTTGAAAATGATTTATTGTCAAATGTGTGTTGAATGTAAACTTTCACCATTCAATGTAAATTTATCTGAGAATATCCTTAAATAAGGAAATCTATTCAGTGATTGGTCCATATCTATGTCGTCATCCAAAATCCAGTTTTTGGCACAGCAAAGTGTTGTGAATTATCTCCAAGACTGACACTTAAGATTTGGTCCTACACTTCACTTAAATTACAACTGAGATGCTTGATAACTAACTTTTAGAAGCTGCTCTGAGCCAAGAATTGTTTTACTCTTAAGTCAATTCTTACCAGTGTTCTTGTGAGTAATTCTCAGAGGTTGTAAATGAGATCCCTGATCTCCAGATCAATCCCAGATACTATTGATCTATTTTACACTATTCTCTAATTCAGGTCAATGTATAAAGGAGAATCAAGAGATTGTAGGTTGATATTATAAATATGAATAAACTCTCCTGTAACAAAGTTTGTTACCTTGCAGGTACAGCATGTCAATCTCAGGCTGGTTCTTGATCTTACGGCCATTTTCAAACTTGCTGCCAAAGTTGGATGTTTCCACAAACGCTCCAGTGAGGGAATAACCGGCTTCATATGGAGTGATCTCAAACCAGGGGTCTGCAGACAGAAACACGTCCATATAACAGCTGACACAAACACATTAACTCTGTTTGTCTTACACACACACACACACACACACACACCTGCATCTTTGCCAACAGCGCCGAGACCCGCCCACAAAGTTACTTGCGCTTTGCGCTTTGACACTTGCGTTTCAGATCGTTAAAATAGGGCCCAATAACTCTGTCTGTTTATCTCACTCACACACACACACACACACACACACCTCCATCGTTGCTCTGTTTGCATTGCTTGTCGATCGCGGTGTAGATGGGAAACGGGTCTTTACTGTGATGGTCTCGCTGATCTGTGATTTTGCGTTCGTCTATCTGAAGAGAAAAAAAATTTCTGGAGCTGTTATATATCATGTTGGTGTTGGAGAGACCTGGGACAATTTATTCAGTCACAATCAAGCTCAAGTGAAAAACACCTTGAGTATCTAATGAATAAGTACTAGTATCTATTGAATAAATACTAGTATCTAGTAATAGGTACTAGTATGTAAAAAATAAGTACTAGTACCTAATGAATAACTACTAGTATCTTATATATACTAGTCACAATTGGAATACATTATAGTCAGAACTGAATAGTTGATATCTGAATGACAGATCCCCATAGAAGTAAATGGCAAAAATTTACATTTGTTACTAGTAACAAAAGAATAGTTACTAGTCACTATCAAAATAGGTACTAGTATCTAATGAATACTTGTATCTATTTAATTGGTACTAGTATCTAATGAATAAGTACTAGTAACTAATGAATAAGTACTAGTATCTAATAATAAGTACTAGTAACTCCCCCTCTGAGTCCGACCCACACCTCAAAGTGATGAGGGGGTGAACAGTTAAGTAGGGGATTGCCTACTCGGGCTATGCCATCAGTGATGAAGGTGCTCGCACTAAAGTATCACCTAGGGCGTTACGCGAGATGGAAAGGCCTTGCAGGAACCCTGAAAATGACTGGCTAAGTGGGCTCCGGCAAAGACTGCCATGGTGTCTTCTGGCTACAACTCCGCACGTCACGACATTGGCGAAGACAGCACCGCAGCGGAGCAGTCACAAGCCACTCTGGAGGGCGGTAGGGCTCCCATCTTGGGATCACTCCGGCAACTTGCTGCGCCAGCAGTCACCAGCCTGTACATCTCAGGTTCTGAGCTTGCTGGCAACGGTCACTGTTGGAAGAGAGAGTGGGATCGGTCACACAAGCTTTTCCCAATATAATCCATTCATTGTGATGGTATGTCACAGATGCCAAGTCCTGCGGCGATGGGCAAGTGGCGAAGGGTTCAGGTGGAGGATACCACTGGGAGCACTTAGCCACGAACCTGCATGTAGGCGGCCTGGGTGTGATGGTCGTTTGATGCTGACCTGGAACTACAGTACCATCCGTACCCTGCCCAGGCGACAGAGCAGCCCTTTTAAGGGACAGCGCTGCTCTTCCACGGAAGAAGGGGATAGAAAAGGTTCCTTAAAAATCACTCGTTCCACTTACTCTGCTGGTTCACCGCGACCAGCTGAGTATCCAATTCTGCGGTCGACAAAAAGTACAAAAGATAAAGACTAAACTGTGTCTGGTCTCTTGGAATGTGCGCACACTTTTGGACTCTGCTGATCGTCATGAACGGAGAACTGCAATCATTGCCCGTGAACTGGCGAGATACAGAATAGACATTGCTGCTCTCAGTGAGACAAGAATTTCTGGAGAAACCAAACTCACAGAAGTCAACGCCCGCTACACATTTTTCTGCATTGGGCAGCCCGAAAGTCAGCCAAGGCAGGCTGGAGTTGGATTTGCAGTGAAGACTTCATTGCTACCACTCCTAGAAGTGCCACCTGTCGCCAAGGCTGATGACCTTGCAGCTGATGCTCAAGAATGGCAACAGTGCTGTCTTGATTAGTGCCTATGCACCCACAATGACCGCCAGTGATGACCAGAAGGAGTCTTTCTATGAACACCTTACGTTCAGTGCCTCATAAACACCAGCTCTTCCTTATGGGATACTTTAATGCGCGTGTGGGACGTGATGTCATTGCGTGGCCGAAAGTCTTGGGGCAACACTCAGTGGGAAACGAGAACACAAACGGCACGCTGCTGCTGTAGATATGTGCGCAACATGAGCTGGCATCACAACTCCTTCTATCAGCAGGCGAACAAGTACAAGACCACGTGGCAACATCCTCGATCAAAGCACTGGCACGTGTTGGACTACATCATCACCCGGCAGGAACATCTCAGGGAGGTCCATATAACTCGAGCCATGCGAGGCACAAGCTGTTGGTCTGACCACCGACTGCTGCGTAGTGTGTTGTCTCTGGACCTAGCTCCATCTCGTCGACATAAAGCCAAAAGGCGGAAGCGACTGGATGTTTCTAAGCTTCGTGTTGACTCTTGCCATATTAACTTCTGTCAGACCCTTTCAGACAGGCTCAGCACCTTGGACAAATCAAGCTACCATTAATGTTGAGGAGACATGGTCCAAAATCAGGGATATCACGTACAACACGGCTGCTGAAGTCCTCAGCTTCACCACATCCAAATATAAGGACTGGTTTGACGATCAGGATGTTGAAGCTCAAGCCCTGTTTAACACAATACACACAGCTCACTTGGCTTGGGTCAATAATAAATCCAGCACTGCGAAAAGTCAGCATATACTAGGGCAAGAAATGCAGCACAGACCCGCCTGCGTGAAATGAAGAACAGATGGTGGCAGTCAAAAGCTGAGGATATTCAGTTTGCTGCAGACCGATATGATATGAAGGCATTCTATCACGGTCTAAAGGCAGTCTATGGGCCCCTGAGAGCTGGTTCTACACCTGTACGTGCCATTGACGGAACCCTACTTTCTGACAAGGCCGAGATCCTCAGACGCTGGATAGACCATTTTCAATTGGTATTGAACCAGCCAGCTGCTTTCGATGACTCACTGCTTGGCGACATAGCGCAGTGGCCAATGGCCTCAGACCTGGACGATATCCGGTCCCAGGAGGAAGTCGCATGTGCCATTAAGCAGATGCCCTCTGGTAAAGCTCCAGGTTCTGATGGCATTCCAAGTGAGGTGCTGAAGCAAGGTAGACTATCTCTTCTCTCCGCACTCAATGCATTATTCAGTAAAATATGGAGCGAGGAAGCTGTGCCTCAAGATTTAAAGCGCATTGATTGTTCACACACTTACAAGCGCAAGGGAGACAGAGCCTGCTGTGACAATCATCGTGGCATCTCGTTGCTCTCCACTGCAGGCAAAGTTTTGGCAAGAATTCTGCTGAATCGCCTCCAACAACACGTTTATGACAGTGACATCATCCTGGAAAGTCAGTGTGGATTTCGTACAGGCCGCGGTACTATGGACATGGTGTTTACTGCTAGGCAGATTCAGGAGAAGTGCAGAGAACAACACCTTGATCTTTATATGATCTTTATTGACCTCACGAAAGCCTTCGACTCAGTTCCCCGCACCGGGCTCTGGCTCATTCTGCATAAGATTGGATGCCCAGAGAAATTCATTAACATCATCCGTTCATTTCATGATGGTATGCTTGGTCAGGTGCTGGATGATGGCGAGCTGTCTGACCCATTTGGCATCTCCAATGGCACCAAACAGGGCTGTGTGCTCGCCCCACTGTTATTCAGCATATTTTTTTCCATGATGCTGTCCGTGGCTTTTAAGGACTGAGACATGGGCATTCCAATCCAGTTCCGTACAGATGGCTGTGTTTTCAATCTACGCAGGCTTCAGGCTCGTACAAAGACACATTCCGCAAATCTGCGTGACCTCCTATATGCAGATGATTGCGCACTGATGGCGCACACCCTTATCAAAGCTCAGTCACTATTCGATCGTTTCCGAACTGCAGCTTCTAGGTTTGGGCTCACTGTCAGTCTAAAGAAGACAGAAGTCATGTTTCAAGTGGTGAACAAGTTAAATTCCAATCCACCGGTAATTACTGCAGGTGAGACAGTGCTGACGGCCGTTGACAAATTCTGCTACCTCAGTAGCATTCTCGCAGATGATACGACAGCGGACTCCGACATCAGTGCCCGCATTGCAAAGGCTAGCTTTGCCTTCGGTCGACTGTCCAAGAGAATATGGGATGAGCACGGCATTCGGCTGGACACAAAAGTGGCAGTATATAGGGCAGTCATCCTCACTGTGCTGTTGTATGGACTGAGTCCGGACCATTTATCACCGGCAGATTACCAAACTTGACCAGTTCCATATGCGTTGTCTCTGTCGTATTGCACATGTCAAATGGCAGGACAAAGTCCCAAATACTGAGGTACTTCAGACCTGTGGCATCACTGGTATTGAGGCCTTCCTGCTTGCTGCGCAGTTTCGCTGGCCTGGACATGTTGTACGCATTCACGCCGGCCGAAACAGGTTTTTTATGGCCAGCTCCAGAGCGGCATGCGCTTCCAAGGAGGGCAACTAAAACGCTACAAGGACGGCCTCAAAGCCAATTTAAAACTATGCAACATGGACCCAAATGCCCTTGAAGAGATGGCTGCAGACAGGACATCATGGCGAGCACAGTACCATACTGCCATACACTCCTTTGAGTTCAGCCGCATCACTACTGCTGTTGACAAACGAAGACGCAGAAAGCACAATGCCTTAACAACATCTATAACAACATCTAGCCAGTTTGTGTGCGACGCCTGTGGCCGGCCATGTGCGTCAAGGATCGGCCTCTATTCGCATCGTAGGACGCACCAACAACAACTGTGACGAGATCTGTCGTGTCGACAGCTCAGACCAATTCTAGTAACTAATGAATAAGTACTTGTATCTAATAATAAGTACTAGTAACTAATGAATAAGTACTAGTATCTAATGAATAAGTACTAGAACCAATTTAATAGGCACTAGAATCTAATGAATAAGTACTAGTATCTTTAAAAAGGTACTAGTACCTAAAGAATAAGCACTAAGAAAAGGCACTAGTACCAAAAGAATAAGCACTAGTAGCTAATCAATAAGCATTAGTAGCTAATGAATAAGTACTAGTAGCTAATGAATAAGTACTAGTACTTAATGGAATAGATACTAGTATCTAAAAAATAAGTAGTAGCATGAAAATAGAGACTAGTAGTTTTAAATGATTAAATGTTAAAACGGCTTGCCATACTCGCAGTCTCTAGTTACTCTTGAGATCAGGGGAGTGAGGTTTACACACACAGCTCTCACTGCCTACGACGTTAGGAATTGTTTATAAATCTCAGATTTTCAATATGGTCTTAGACTTTTGACTTCTACGGAGCCCCCCTAGTCCCACTTTGGCAAAAAAAAATTATTATAACTATCTTGTGGCCTCAAGATAGTAACTCGTGGCCTCAAGATAGTAACTCGTGGCCTCAAGATA
>FLSR01000798.1:123219-143961 GCA_900092035.1 Leuciscus waleckii | reverse complement strand
TTCCGCACATGCTTGGATGACGAAACTTTGTGTATTTACTAGTTGCCATATCAACACTATATATATAAAAAAAAAAATTCCGCCAAAATGATTATTTTTTTGGAAGATATCCATAGACATTTATTAAACCATAGCAAAAGTAAATTTCTGTGCAGCGGCGGTTCAAGTCGAACAAGCCTTTAGAGAGCTCCGACTTGCACCAGGTTTGGCGTTGATTGTGTTGCCATAGAAACTAACGTCTCATAATTACTGTAATTATTTCGAACGCAGCGATCCGCTCCTCCAACCCTGATCAAACACCTGAACAAGCTAATCAAGGTCTTCAAGATTAGGCTAGAAAGCTGCAGGTGAGTTTCATCAGGGTTGGAGTTGTCCAGACATCATTGGATCTTTAAAAACGTGCGCTTTAAAACATTTTACTGCAGTGTTTGAATGCGGGATTCAGCAACACAGTTTTCATTGTAGTTTTGCGTGCCAGGCTGCCAGCGCTTCTTCCAGCAGAGTTCGCGAGGTCGCGAGGTCGCAGGTCAAGAGGATGACAGCTCACGCGCACTGCTCGTTGAGTGCTGTTTTATTGTGTCTTTGTGCATGTTTGAGCACAACAGACGCTGGACTCGCAGGTGAGACATTCTTTTATTAAGGTAAAAGAGTAGCAAAACTCGAGAGCACGTAGCCTAACGTAACAATAAACATTCGTACTTGTACGTGAACATTTACACTCACAGCTCCAATGTGAAAAACCTGTAAAATAAAAATCTGAAGTTGAATGTTGAAATTTGCACTTGCAGACAATAGTCACAAACTGTATTCTGAATTTGAATCTGCAGACAAGTAGTCACAAATGTGTAAAATGCCATTCACAGAAATGCAGTGACAGACACAAACTTGTAATATATACATTTGCATTTAATCTTACATTCGCAGTAGCCTACAGCCTCAATTAGGCACTTGAAACTTCTAAAATCTGTCACTGCAATTTAAAATTTTGCGCCTGGACTTTTGCTACTCTTGTCGCAATATTACATGCAAAACTAAATTGCATTGACATGTGGCAAGTTTCGCACCTACATCACACATTGCAGAATGCAGAAACTGGATATGTTCTAGGCCTACATGCCAGTCTTTCAAACTCCTTGATTTTTGCTTAAAGTCCCCCTGAAGTAAATGTTATCCCCTAAAACTCCTCTTTGATCACCAAAATTATATTTTAAATGGTTTAGTTTTATTTTTAATAATACAAAAAATTACTTCATGCCTTAAAATAGCTTGAATGTAACTCTACCACCTTGCCTCATTTAATATACAAATTGGCCCCGCTCACTCTCACCAGCTCAGAGATCCACTCCTTGACCATCACACGTTGACGTGATTGGTTACAAGGTGGTTTGTGACGTCAGAAACCCCAGCGATTTCATATACTTTTTCAAAGGTTTTTGAGACTCTTTGGTTCACTGTAGTTTTAAGGAGAAAAAAGAAGACTCAGCCATGGTGTTGACTTATGAATTTTGCACATGATTTATCTTAAAGCATATTTAAAACACCACATTGACAGCCTATAACATTAAAAGCTTGATTTTACAGGGGGACTTTAACAGCTTAATATATAATCTGTATATGCACAAAGTATAATAAAATATATTTGCGTCTCTCCACAACATTTTTTGCAGGCTTTAATAAAATGTTATTTAATAACATTAGTCATAAGCGTTTTCCAGTAAGTGCCTCAGTCTTGCATAGTTTCGCCAACTCACTCATCAGACTCCTCTGCAATCCTTAGCAAACTTTGACAGCTGGTCGAACCGGCTCATTTGGTACTTTTTTTTTTTTTTAGTTGGATGTGCTACTTCAGCTTGTGCGTCATCAACAGTTGGATAAAGTTCAATTAAATTTTATTAATGAAATGGTGTCATGAGAAAAGTCTGTTGAACCAATGGGATCACCCGGGGTCCTAAAGGACACCCAATTACTACACAGCCGTGTCCAAGTGATCTGATCTGACGTGTACGTAGACTGGTGCATAGATATATACACTAGATGTCGCCTTGGCTACGGTTTCGTTCCAATGAACTGCCGTAGCCAAGGCGACTTCTATTGTATATATCTATACCCGCCCGCGCTCTCAGATCACTTGGACGTGGCTGTGTATAAGAGGTAACAACGATATAAATACTGTTCGTTTTCTCATACAAACCGCTCGTTTCGTGTCTTAGGCCATCAATGTGTGCTTACGATGGGGAATTGTTTAATTTGGACGACGGGGAATTGTTTTAATTTGGACTGTGTGCATGCTCTTTGAGGTGGTGACCATCGACCTGCATTATATGACTGACAGACAAGAACGGTTTGACCTAAAAATATCAAAATTGAAACCACTGCGGAAAAAAAGACACCTACATCTTGGATGCCCTTGAGGTAAGCTAAAACATACCAAAATTAATTTCAAAGTGAACTATCCCTTTAAGCCTGTTTTTCGCTCGCCGACAGGCTTTGGGAGATCGCCGACAAATGCCTGAAATCATAGGCAAATCTGTGCTCGTTCGCGCGAGTGTGACTTATCAAAGACGTGATCTGAGAGAATCGCCGATGCCCGTGAGATATTTGGCATGCTAAATATCTGGACCTGTCAGAGATTCAAAATCCTGCTGTGTGAATGTGTTCTGACTGAAAACCACATCGGCTATGACCTACAGCCAATAAAAGAGCAAGAAACAGGACAGCGGGATGTTCGGGGAGGAGTTATAGACCAGAATATCAGTATTTTAATAAATTTATTTACAATAATATTAAACAAACAAAGCGCAAACATTTGCTTGAACAGCAGCACATTGCCAAATTATTTATTTACCCCCAACTCTCTTTGCAGAACATGCAATCCTTGCTCCCCTCGTCTCCCCAACCATTTCCTCCTGCACAATCTTTTTTAATTTTTTTCTCCTTTTCACTGCAAATCAACGCACAGACAAGTTGGATCGCAAATCTTCTGCAGGCTATCATTTTTAATAACAATTTCAGTCTTGCACGCGTGGTCTTGCGTTATTTCCTTATTACTTAAACGTAGTTTGCGGACCAGACAGAAGTTGTCAGCAATTCTTCTTTTTGTAAAGTCATGCAGTGTGAAAACCTCCTGTCACAGATCCATCGTTCAGTGTGCAGCAACTGAATGTTACCCCAGATAGTCGAGAGACTGATGACACGGGCAGCTGACACTGAGCATGCGTGTACTAAAAACCCAACCCAAGTAAAATAAATGGAAATATCAAAAATAGCCTATATAAAAAATAACACATCTAAACCTCTTACATTTTATGAAGACCCTTGGATCTTAAGGAGTGACTGGCTCTGCTGCACTGCTAGACACTGGATGCTATTTAGTTATTTAATATGTCAAATGTTTGTAAAGTCATGATATGCTCAAGCCTTACCTGATTGAATTATGGTTTTATATTTAATTTTCAGCTGCTGCCATGTTCTTTTAATATCTGCAGGATTGCACCTACATGAAAATTAAAATTAGGTTGAATAACATACTGTTCTTCCAGTTTCACCTGATATTATAACAGTTGGGTAAGTTACTCTAAAATAGTTATTAATTACTAACTACAAATTACATCTTCAACAGAGCAATTAGATTAATGTAATAATGATTATCTTTAGAAATAATTGGTCTACTAATGACTAAATCCCAGATCAACCTTAACCACTTGAACAATACAAGAGACAAGAAACTGCACTTTTAATGTTTTCAGATGAATATACAATTGCATGACTTCTTCTTGAATTGACCAAAGTGTGTAGAGGGAGAAGGTTCCATTAAAAATATACCTTTAAAAAATGTATGTTAAATATACAGAATTGTTCTATAGTCTAATGCAATTACATCAGATTTTACTTTAAATTACAGAAGAATTAAGAGTAATCCCTTTAATTAAATTACAGTATTTAGATTACTTGGTAATTAATTACATCCATCACTGTATAACCGTAATTAAAATGTAAACTTACGCATTGATTCAAGCAACTATTTTCTCCCTAGCTAACTCTGTCCTTCGCTGTTGCAGCCGATATTTAAAAAAATAATAATAATGTGTTCGTACTCTCCATATTCTTGCAGAAGCTCATCCGGTTCTGCTGGTGAGAAATATGCAGACCTCTTTTTGTCTGGCGCTGTTGCCATGGTGACTCATAATATCTGCTCCATTGATAGTGCTTTTTTAGTTGTGGTGCACGCGCTTAACTCGGAGTCAGTCAACTCAAGAGTTGATTGAACTAACTCATTTCAGCTGTTCTGTAACCAAAAACTCAAGAGTTTCCCATCTCAGGGTAAGTCAACTCAGAGTTCAAGTTTTAACTCAGAGTTGGTTGAACCTCCTTTCTGAAACAGGCCCCTGGTCTCTTCTAATTTCAGTGCATCATGCTGATTCGAATGCTACTTAATTGTCCCATATAGACTATTTTGGGCATCTGCCATTTAGAATTTTGTGCTAAAATGTTGTATTTTAAGAACACATTAGAGTATAACTCGTATTACTATTATAAACTAGGTATGTGTCTTCAGGACTATGCCTCGAAGATACTCAAAAGTTAAAGTTGAGACAGTGTACTGTACTTGTGGTCAAAAGTTATAATGAAATTTCCAAAAATGCGAATAACTTTTAATTTTGCCTATTTTAATGAAACTGGTCTTGTTAGATATGGAGGTAAAATGACAAGTGTTTTTGAAACAAGAAAGCTGCTGTAAATTGTTCTGTAAGTGTCAGGCATGATGCACACTTTTTAGATGGGCCTATATTAAAATAAATATGAGTTCATGTGGTAGGCCTACTGAAAAAATAGCAACCGGCGACAAGTGGGTCAGGGCGACAGGGTCGAGCCATTATTTAAAATTGGAATTTCTCTGAAAATAAAAATCTTTGGGAACTTTTGGGATATTGTAAGTACACAACTGCAGGAAACGTTTTTTTTATTTTTTTTATTTATTTTTTATTTTTTTTACTTATTAAATGTATAGTCTCTAACTTTATTTGCTTCGATCTTAGAACACTTATCTAATCAAAATAACAATGTATTGTAGTGATAAAAAAAGAAAGAACTGAAATCGAATGCTTCTGATTTGTTTGTTTCTGTCGGCTGCATGAACATCAATGTTGAGAAAGCAATCACGTCACTAGCTTTAAATATGCAACTTCGCCGACTAATGAATACATAGGCTATGTAAATAGATGGTAACATTGCGCAAAACATTTGGGTAAGGTTTGCGTGTGTTTTTGTCACATTGTTGAGGTAGCACTAATGTTTGTCCTCTCAGACTCGACTGCAACATACTTCTGTTCTTTCTCTGCTAATGCAGCATCTAATCAACAAATTAATTGCTTTATAATGAAATGGCAACATGGACTGTAGTGTTCTGTATTCATACCGTTTCGCTGTCAGTGCTTTAAAATGTGCATCTGAAGTGTCAGTGCACTCTGTGCTGCCGCCTCACGTGTTAACGTAAACAACTCAGCCAGTGATAGTTTTTATTTGGCCTCTAGAGGCAGCTCTTGCTCGGTGTAATGCCAGCAGTCTCTTCTCAGCGCTCTCGTGCTGTGTAATGACAGTGCACTCTTTTCAGCCGTTCCAACAACGGATGCAACCCGGAAAAACTATCAGTGTAGATTTGTGCCAATAACGATAGTTCCACCAATCAACTATCGGTACCAATATATCGGCAAAACCGACGAATCGGTCGACCTCTACTTCAAATACAATTCACTCTGTAAATAAAACTTGCCAATCATGACCTGAGTGTGTTGTGCTGTGTATACAAGAGACTGAATGCTGTTAAAAGAACACACTAACGCTGTCTATCTGTAAATGTGCAGTGAAGCCTGCCACTCAACTGCTCAAGCCACCAGTGACTCCTGCCGCCGAACCTCCAGTGAAGACTTACACTGAACTGCCCAACCCTTCAGTGACCCCTTCCGCGGAGCCTTTCGGCGAACTGCCCGAGCCTCAAGTGACGCCTGCTGCTGAACTGCCCGAGCCACCAGTGACTCCTACTGCTGAACTGCCCAAGCCACCAGTGACGCCTACTGCTGAACTTCCCGAACCTCCAGTAAAGACTGGCACTGAACTGCCCAACCCACCAGTGACCTCTGCTGCCGAGCCTCCCACAGAGCCTGTCAGCAAACTGCCCGAGCCTCCAGTGAAGCCTGCCACCGAACTGCCCAAGCCACCAGTGACTCCTGCTGCCGAGCCACCAGTGACACCTCCGCGAACCGCCCAAGCCCCCAGCGACGCCTGCCGCCGAGCCCCCAGCGACGCCTGCCGCCGAGCCCCCAGCGACGCCTGCCGCCGAGCCACCAGCGACGCCTGCCGCCGAGCCCCCCAAGCCACCAGCGACGCCGCCCGCCACACCCCCCAACCCCCCCCCCACGCCGACCGCCCCAAGTCTCCCGTGCAGCTGGCCGCCAAGTCTCCCGTGCAGCTGGCCGCCAAGTCTCCCGTGCAGCTGGCCGCCAAGTCTCCCGTGCAGCTGGCCGCCAAGCCTCCCGTGCAGCTGGCTGCCGAACCCGCCAAGCCTCCCGTGAAGCTGGCCGCCAAGTCTCCCGTGAAGCTGGCTGCCGAACCCCCCAAGCCTCCTGTGAAGCCTCCCGCCAAGTCTCCAGTGAAGCTTGCCGCCAAGTCTCCAGTGAAGCCGGCCGCCGGACCCCCCAAGCCTCATGTGAAGCCTCCCAAGTCTCCAGTGAAGCTTGCTGCCAAGTCTCCAGTGATGCCTGCTGCCAAACCCCCCAAGCCTCCAGTGAAGCCGGCCGCCAAACCCGTCAAGCCTCCAGTGAAGCCTGCTGTCAAGCCTCCAGTGAAGCCAGCCGCCGAACCCCCCAAGCCTCCGGTGAAACTTGCCACCCAACCGCCCATGTCTCCAGTTAAGCCTGTCCCCAATCTTCCAGTGAAGGAGAACAGTGAAGATTCAAGTGATCCCCACAAGCCTCTATTGAAGCCTTCCTCCAGTGAAGCTTTCCACGGATCCGCCCAAGCCCATTTTGCATAATGCATAGCCTACTGGCATTCTTCTACTGATCAATTCAGTGCTTTATTCATATGGCATGGTTTCCTTGTCACCAAATAAATCTGTTTTATAAGATCCCTTTCTTTTGGGGGTTTCTTTTTCCCATGGATCCCTTTCTTTTGGGGGTTTTTTTTTCCCATGAATTTTTTTTTTTTTTTTTATTGAAATATTTTGAAATGAGTTTGTTTTTGGTATGCCAGGGTTCCCCAAGACCCAAACACTCAATGTCTTGCAACGCAAAAGCTCTGTTTCCATCCTCTCCAGGACCTTGGCAGCAAAAGGTTCAAAATAATTGTCAGCAAAAAACATGACCATGATGGGAAAGCTTTGAACAAGCTACCAGAAATTAAACAATGTAGGGTAATGCTAATGTGTGAAGAGAAATTAGTATGTTGTCAATAAGCAAGTCATGAAGTTACCAAAAAGTGCTGCTAAGTTACATAACTAGTAATTTGTGTTAACTGGGAAGGATTTTCATGCAGGAGTGCTGTTCATTCTATTCAGAGGTGTTCCAATGTACAGTCCACGGTTCACTAAATAGTTTTGCACGATAACTTCACGACATACAACGCAAATTAAAAACTAAACATGTCACATCATCAGTTTATTTATAAAGCACAAATAAACACGACTTCCGTCGACCAAAGTGCTGTACAGAGGAAAAAAACAATAAATAAAAAAACATATCTTTGGAAAGCTGAGACTCTTATGACTCGGATGATGTAAACCATTTTAATATACATTTAACACAGCAGGTACAATCATAGTCTTTGTCAGACCATCAACAACCAAATAATCTACTACAAACATGAAGTCAGTCCCACAGGCCAATTAATGTCACGTGACCTCCCCTGAGACGCCGTCTTTGAGGGCATAAGCTGCTGTGTTTACAAAGTTTTACAAGCAATTTTCGAATATTTCTTTCTATAATGTTACGAAAATCATGAAGAGACAAAGTGACAGAGATTATAAAGAGACTTTAAGTCACAGATCTTTTACAGTGCAGATCTTTTTACAGAAGCAATGCTCTGTTTGTGACCATTGTTTTGGCCCACCATAGAACTATTATTATCTATTTAATACATTTGCGTTGCCCACGAGAGCCTCGGACGTGACGACACCGATCCCCCTCGTAATAAAGTAATCTAAATAATGAAACTCACAAGTTACCAGCATACACAAGATAGTACTGAGTAAATTACGTCTGTCAACAACACATAAGATACGCAGCTGACATAAAGTGCTTTGAGGGAGTTTCTTTCCTGTTTATCCTCGCCAGCCGTCGTTGTTCTGACAAAAGCTTAGTCTTCTCACATTTATGAAGTCTAATGACGGGTAGGGCTGTCACTTTTTATTCGAATATACATTCGAACATGAGGTGAAATATCCGTAATCGAACTATAAATAACATCCGGGTTTTAAAGTGGCGTGTAATAGCGCATTTTTACAGTCTATGATTACCGTAGTTGAATCAATGACGTTCTCCTCTTCTGCCGCGTGCGTGCTGCGCGGTTTGGAGCACAGTAGATTCCGGGAGATTTGAACTAATTTGCGTGCATCAGGAAGCCGCAATCAATATGCGGGAGATTCCCGGAACTGGTAGATCTATAGATAAACTCATCTTTCAGGCATTAGGCCGACCAGGTTGACACTTCAGCGTGAGAAATCGGGGGTGTGGCGTGTGAAACCAATCCAACAGAACGGCCAGCCTGAGCGGACATGCAATTACGACCCAAACTCAACTAAAAAGTACTGTTGAGAAATATTTTGGGTTCTACACCGAAGATGGTAAAGTAACCGTTAAAGATAAGGTGTGTGTGTGTGTGTACGCGCACCAGGCACGTCTGTAAGCATTATCCACCGCGGGTAACATCGTCAATAAAAAGAGAGCTGATTTATATTTAACTGAACCTCCGGCACGATTTGAGCATCCATTAACCCAGCAGGAGATGACCATTTTCACTTTTTATCACGAAATTAACTCGTTTCAGCTTCATCTTCTTCTAATGTTCTGCCCATAGACTGAAGTTCTGCCCACAGCATGCTCACAGAAATGGCGCCGGGTCGGCAAATGCCCGTATGTTGTGACGTCATGTAGGAACTATGTATAAAGCCTCATGTTAGTCCACTGATCCATAACATTAGAACAAAAATGGTTTAGTTACAAACATCCACGGAATGTAGTAGTATCATTTCATAGTATCATCCCATCTTTGAGGCATTCTGTTTAGATTATTTTCACATGTAAACATTACAGATTTGTTTTTGTCAAAATGGCCCCTGACCCCTGAACTTTTGATTGACAGCTCATTTGAGCCCAATCGGTTCATGCAAGAGGCCAGGCAGCAATAGCCAAGCAGTGCCCAGCATGGGGGATGATACCTCCCTCTCTTTGATGGACAGTAGATCGATCCAGAGTTTGCAAATGACGCTTATCTGATAGCCAAGGAACTTCTGAAAAGATTGATATGCAGTTTTAGTGGGACGAATCAACATATCAACCACAGAAATCTGAGCGCAAAGTATCATGGTGACACGTGCGTCGTGCGTAAAGTGAATACATGGCACATAGTGACTCTTGGAGAGATGTGTTTGGATGGGGATACATCAGTCTCGACAAGTAAGTGTTTTATTATATTATATAACTTTTATTAAAAAAAAATTATATATAACAAGCCTCGGATAGTTACAGGTCTGTTTACAGTAGGTCTGCCTTTAACAGTTTAAAGTTTTCGTAAAAAATGAAATACTATGAAAATAGTTTGACTTTTTTTCCCACTTGATTTAGTTAGTCTTGTATCAAACACAATATGATTTTCGTTGATCGGGATCTGGCAGCAGCAGCACATTTTTCCTCTTGGGCAAGCGATTCGCGGACGGCTTTCCCTGTGCATTAAATCCCCCATATGTCAGCAAACCATTGAGAACGCGGGACAATGATGATGATACATAACAGAGCACAACCTCCAAAGCTGCTGTGGATCCGCTTACCTGGAACTATCAGTGAGTGGCAGATTTGAAGAAAATTACCATTGTTTGGGAAATAAATGAATTACATGCATGCGTATTACTATAATTTGATCATGTAAGCTTTATGGTACACCTCAAACAAGGGATTTTATAGTAATTTATAGTAATACTAATCAGCGAGTCCATGAGTGGCTTGGGTATGCAGAGCATTGCAGCTTATGGACCGCACGCCTGATGTGTATATATACATATCAGATGTAAATGTATGTCCCAGTTACACTTAATGTTGTCACACTGTAACACTCAGCCTTATCAGTAGCCTGGAAATCCAGACCTAAATCTAAAAGATTTATGGTCTGGTGTCGGTCAATGAAAATCGGCCAGCTCGAGGGGCGGCACCAAGCATGCATTTGAAAATCTCACAGCACGCAATTGGATAACACTACGACCAATCACAACAATAAGCCCCATACACTTAGCTACCAGCGGAGCTAACTGGTAGATTAGACTCTTCCGGTCGGCAAAACAGCAAAAACACCCTTCTTGCAAAGGAACGATTCGAGCGCCATATTCTGTTCCTCTTCTGGGAAAAAGCCAAGTCTAACTCATTCATTGTAGCGGCCAAAGCCTTTTCAAACAACTGGTGTTCATCCATAGCCATGTCGCAATGTTTACTAATGACTTCGACGTCGCAGCGCTGTCGTCATCTCGCCTCTGGCCCGCCTATATCAGATAACCCGATGTGATTGGTGCAGCTCAGATCGAGGGGCATATTTAATGAGCATCATTACTCGACACCAGAGTAACTCGCTGAGCAAATTCAACTTGTGCTCTCGCGAGAACTCTGGATTACCAAGGTACCAGAGAGCCACCACAGAGCCAGATCTTACGTCACTATATACATCTCATGTTGCCCAGCAACGCTAGCGTGGCAGCGCCAAACACAAACACGCCAGGCTTGTTCGAGATGGTTCGGCTTCTCGCAGACCGATCGGCTCATGACATCAAAGCACTGCGAAAGCGATCCAAAAGCACAAGGAGTCGTATGCTCTCCAAACACTCCCGCAGCTCCGGTCGGTCCGTGCCGCTCCGATGCATCTCGAACGAGCCTTCCATCAACAATGGAGGTCGTTGCGTTACTATTGATGCTCATGGCTTTGCGAACCTACATCGGCATCCAAACACGGCGAATCCAACGTGTTCGTGCAGCTCGCCGTAACTTGCATAGACGGAGATTACAATCAAGCTGCTATTAGCTCGATTAGCTGCTATTTGAAAAATGGCGGTCACAAGTTTCTGTTCGTCTTGTTGGTCACGGTAACCCCGCCCCCAGCCCCTGACGCAAGCGGTTCTTACTTCTAGACCAGCAATGTTTTTTGGTGCTACTTAAGAACCACTTTTCCTGGTTCAGAGCTGGTGCTTTGGGTGTCGAAAAACAAAGAACCGATTTGAAACTAGGCTCTAGCTCCGAACCAGCACCAGCACCAGCACTGCCTTGGTGGAAAAGGGTTAACAAGTCAGTTTATTTGGCGAATTAAACTTGTGAGGTAACGCAGCACTGTTTCACTTGGTCTACACTATCACACTAAACTGCATTTGAGTGTGTTGAAAGTTATAATGTTATTCTATGTGTTTGTTTGTCTGTATGAGACTAGCAGTAAGCTAGATGAACATTAGAATAACATACTGATCATATTCTAACATTTCATCATGTTGAGCTATATAACATTGATTAGTTTTATGTACATTTGCTCACCTGTCTAATAAAGTACATGCAAGACGTCTCGGTCGAGTCGAAGTTTGTCACGGACGTGGAGCTCTCGGCATCTCCAAAACACATGCCTTGCCTTACATTTGCTCACCTGTCTAATAAAGTACATGCAAGACGTCTCGGTCGAGTCGAAGTTTGAAACGGACGTGGAGCTCTCGGCATCTCCAAAACACATGCCTTGCCTTACATTTGCTCACCTGTCTAATAAAGTACATGCAAGACGTCTCGGTCGAGTCGAAGTTTGAAACGGACGTGGAGCTCTCGGCATCTCCAAAACACATGCCTTGCCTTACATTTGCTCACCTGTCTAATAAAGTACATGCAAGACGTCTCGGTCGAGTCGAAGTTTGAAACGGACGTGGAGCTCTCGGCATCTCCAAAACACATGCCTTGCCTTACATTTGCTCACCTGTCTAATAAAGTACATGCAAGACGTCTCGGTCGAGTCGAAGTTTGAAACGGACGTGGAGCTCTCGGCATCTCCAAAACACATGCCTTGCCTTACATTTGCTCACCTGTCTAATAAAGTACATGCAAGACGTCTCGGTCGAGTCGAAGTTTGAAACGGACGTGGAGCTCTCGGCATCTCCAAAACACATGCCTTGCCTTACATTTGCTCACCTGTCTAATAAAGTACATGCAAGACGTCTCGGTCGAGTCGAAGTTTGAAACGGACGTGGAGCTCTCGGCATCTCCAAAACACATGCCTTGCCTTACATTTGCTCACCTGTCTAATAAAGTACATGCAAGACGTCTCGGTCGAGTCGAAGTTTGAAACGGACGTGGAGCTCTCGGCATCTCCAAAACACATGCCTTGCCTTACATTTGCTCACCTGTCTAATAAAGTACATGCAAGACGTCTCGGTCGAGTCGAAGTTTGAAACGGACGTGGAGCTCTCGGCATCTCCAAAACACATGCCTTGCCTTACATTTGCTCACCTGTCTAATAAAGTACATGCAAGACGTCTCGGTCGAGTCGAAGTTTGAAACGGACGTGGAGCTCTCGGCATCTCCAAAACACATGCCTTGCCTTACATTTGCTCACCTGTCTAATAAAGTACATGCAAGACGTCTCGGTCGAGTCGAAGTTTGAAACGGACGTGGAGCTCTCGGCATCTCCAAAACACATGCCTTGCCTTACATTTGCTCACCTGTCTAATAAAGTACATGCAAGACGTCTCGGTCGAGTCGAAGTTTGAAACGGACGTGGAGCTCTCGGCATCTCCAAAACACATGCCTTGCCTTACATTTGCTCACCTGTCTAATAAAGTACATGCAAGACGTCTCGGTCGAGTCGAAGTTTGAAACGGACGTGGAGCTCTCGGCATCTCCAAAACACATGCCTTGCCTTACATTTGCTCACCTGTCTAATAAAGTACATGCAAGACGTCTCGGTCGAGTCGAAGTTTGAAACGGACGTGGAGCTCTCGGCATCTCCAAAACACATGCCTTGCCTTACATTTGCTCACCTGTCTAATAAAGTACATGCAAGACGTCTCGGTCGAGTCGAAGTTTGAAACGGACGTGGAGCTCTCGGCATCTCCAAAACACATGCCTTGCCTTACATTTGCTCACCTGTCTAATAAAGTACATGCAAGACGTCTCGGTCGAGTCGAAGTTTGAAACGGACGTGGAGCTCTCGGCATCTCCAAAACACATGCCTTGCCTTACATTTGCTCACCTGTCTAATAAAGTACATGCAAGACGTCTCGGTCGAGTCGAAGTTTGAAACGGACGTGGAGCTCTCGGCATCTCCAAAACACATGCCTTGCCTTACATTTGCTCACCTGTCTAATAAAGTACATGCAAGACGTCTCGGTCGAGTCGAAGTTTGAAACGGACGTGGAGCTCTCGGCATCTCCAAAACACATGCCTTGCCTTACATTTGCTCACCTGTCTAATAAAGTACATGCAAGACGTCTCGGTCGAGTCGAAGTTTGAAACGGACGTGGAGCTCTCGGCATCTCCAAAACACATGCCTTGCCTTACATTTGCTCACCTGTCTAATAAAGTACATGCAAGACGTCTCGGTCGAGTCGAAGTTTGAAACGGACGTGGAGCTCTCGGCATCTCCAAAACACATGCCTTGCCTTACATTTGCTCACCTGTCTAATAAAGTACATGCAAGACGTCTCGGTCGAGTCGAAGTTTGAAACGGACGTGGAGCTCTCGGCATCTCCAAAACACATGCCTTGCCTTACATTTGCTCACCTGTCTAATAAAGTACATGCAAGACGTCTCGGTCGAGTCGAAGTTTGAAACGGACGTGGAGCTCTCGGCATCTCCAAAACACATGCCTTGCCTTACATTTGCTCACCTGTCTAATAAAGTACATGCAAGACGTCTCGGTCGAGTCGAAGTTTGAAACGGACGTGGAGCTCTCGGCATCTCCAAAACACATGCCTTGCCTTACATTTGCTCACCTGTCTAATAAAGTACATGCAAGACGTCTCGGTCGAGTCGAAGTTTGAAACGGACGTGGAGCTCTCGGCATCTCCAAAACACATGCCTTGCCTTACATTTGCTCACCTGTCTAATAAAGTACATGCAAGACGTCTCGGTCGAGTCGAAGTTTGAAACGGACGTGGAGCTCTCGGCATCTCCAAAACACATGCCTTGCCTTACATTTGCTCACCTGTCTAATAAAGTACATGCAAGACGTCTCGGTCGAGTCGAAGTTTGAAACGGACGTGGAGCTCTCGGCATCTCCAAAACACATGCCTTGCCTTACATTTGCTCACCTGTCTAATAAAGTACATGCAAGACGTCTCGGTCGAGTCGAAGTTTGAAACGGACGTGGAGCTCTCGGCATCTCCAAAACACATGCCTTGCCTTACATTTGCTCACCTGTCTAATAAAGTACATGCAAGACGTCTCGGTCGAGTCGAAGTTTGAAACGGACGTGGAGCTCTCGGCATCTCCAAAACACATGCCTTGCCTTACATTTGCTCACCTGTCTAATAAAGTACATGCAAGACGTCTCGGTCGAGTCGAAGTTTGAAACGGACGTGGAGCTCTCGGCATCTCCAAAACACATGCCTTGCCTTACATTTGCTCACCTGTCTAATAAAGTACATGCAAGACGTCTCGGTCGAGTCGAAGTTTGAAACGGACGTGGAGCTCTCGGCATCTCCAAAACACATGCCTTGCCTTACATTTGCTCACCTGTCTAATAAAGTACATGCAAGACGTCTCGGTCGAGTCGAAGTTTGAAACGGACGTGGAGCTCTCGGCATCTCCAAAACACATGCCTTGCCTTACATTTGCTCACCTGTCTAATAAAGTACATGCAAGACGTCTCGGTCGAGTCGAAGTTTGAAACGGACGTGGAGCTCTCGGCATCTCCAAAACACATGCCTTGCCTTACATTTGCTCACCTGTCTAATAAAGTACATGCAAGACGTCTCGGTCGAGTCGAAGTTTGAAACGGACGTGGAGCTCTCGGCATCTCCAAAACACATGCCTTGCCTTACATTTGCTCACCTGTCTAATAAAGTACATGCAAGACGTCTCGGTCGAGTCGAAGTTTGAAACGGACGTGGAGCTCTCGGCATCTCCAAAACACATGCCTTGCCTTACATTTGCTCACCTGTCTAATAAAGTACATGCAAGACGTCTCGGTCGAGTCGAAGTTTGAAACGGACGTGGAGCTCTCGGCATCTCCAAAACACATGCCTTGCCTTACATTTGCTCACCTGTCTAATAAAGTACATGCAAGACGTCTCGGTCGAGTCGAAGTTTGAAACGGACGTGGAGCTCTCGGCATCTCCAAAACACATGCCTTGCCTTACATTTGCTCACCTGTCTAATAAAGTACATGCAAGACGTCTCGGTCGAGTCGAAGTTTGAAACGGACGTGGAGCT
The DNA here is from genome assembly GCA_900092035.1 of Leuciscus waleckii. Lineage (NCBI taxonomy): Eukaryota > Metazoa > Chordata > Actinopteri > Cypriniformes > Leuciscidae > Leuciscus > Leuciscus waleckii. Next base: position 128,308 of record FLSR01000798.1, on the reverse strand, counting down.
CTCGGCATCTCCAAAACACATGCCTTGCCTTACATTTGCTCACCTGTCTAATAAAGTACATGCAAGACGTCTCGGTCGAGTCGAAGTTTGAAACGGACGTGGAGCTCTCGGCATCTCCAAAACACATGCCTTGCCTTACATTTGCTCACCTGTCTAATAAAGTACATGCAAGACGTCTCGGTCGAGTCGAAGTTTGAAACGGACGTGGAGCTCTCGGCATCTCCAAAACACATGCCTTGCCTTACATTTGCTCACCTGTCTAATAAAGTACATGCAAGACGTCTCGGTCGAGTCGAAGTTTGAAACGGACGTGGAGCTCTCGGCATCTCCAAAACACATGCCTTGCCTTACATTTGCTCACCTGTCTAATAAAGTACATGCAAGACGTCTCGGTCGAGTCGAAGTTTGAAACGGACGTGGAGCTCTCGGCATCTCCAAAACACATGCCTTGCCTTACATTTGCTCACCTGTCTAATAAAGTACATGCAAGACGTCTCGGTCGAGTCGAAGTTTGAAACGGACGTGGAGCTCTCGGCATCTCCAAAACACATGCCTTGCCTTACATTTGCTCACCTGTCTAATAAAGTACATGCAAGACGTCTCGGTCGAGTCGAAGTTTGAAACGGACGTGGAGCTCTCGGCATCTCCAAAACACATGCCTTGCCTTACATTTGCTCACCTGTCTAATAAAGTACATGCAAGACGTCTCGGTCGAGTCGAAGTTTGAAACGGACGTGGAGCTCTCGGCATCTCCAAAACACATGCCTTGCCTTACATTTGCTCACCTGTCTAATAAAGTACATGCAAGACGTCTCGGTCGAGTCGAAGTTTGAAACGGACGTGGAGCTCTCGGCATCTCCAAAACACATGCCTTGCCTTACATTTGCTCACCTGTCTAATAAAGTACATGCAAGACGTCTCGGTCGAGTCGAAGTTTGAAACGGACGTGGAGCTCTCGGCATCTCCAAAACACATGCCTTGCCTTACATTTGCTCACCTGTCTAATAAAGTACATGCAAGACGTCTCGGTCGAGTCGAAGTTTGAAACGGACGTGGAGCTCTCGGCATCTCCAAAACACATGCCTTGCCTTACATTTGCTCACCTGTCTAATAAAGTACATGCAAGACGTCTCGGTCGAGTCGAAGTTTGAAACGGACGTGGAGCTCTCGGCATCTCCAAAACACATGCCTTGCCTTACATTTGCTCACCTGTCTAATAAAGTACATGCAAGACGTCTCGGTCGAGTCGAAGTTTGAAACGGACGTGGAGCTCTCGGCATCTCCAAAACACATGCCTTGCCTTACATTTGCTCACCTGTCTAATAAAGTACATGCAAGACGTCTCGGTCGAGTCGAAGTTTGAAACGGACGTGGAGCTCTCGGCATCTCCAAAACACATGCCTTGCCTTACATTTGCTCACCTGTCTAATAAAGTACATGCAAGACGTCTCGGTCGAGTCGAAGTTTGAAACGGACGTGGAGCTCTCGGCATCTCCAAAACACATGCCTTGCCTTACATTTGCTCACCTGTCTAATAAAGTACATGCAAGACGTCTCGGTCGAGTCGAAGTTTGAAACGGACGTGGAGCTCTCGGCATCTCCAAAACACATGCCTTGCCTTACATTTGCTCACCTGTCTAATAAAGTACATGCAAGACGTCTCGGTCGAGTCGAAGTTTGAAACGGACGTGGAGCTCTCGGCATCTCCAAAACACATGCCTTGCCTTACATTTGCTCACCTGTCTAATAAAGTACATGCAAGACGTCTCGGTCGAGTCGAAGTTTGAAACGGACGTGGAGCTCTCGGCATCTCCAAAACACATGCCTTGCCTTACATTTGCTCACCTGTCTAATAAAGTACATGCAAGACGTCTCGGTCGAGTCGAAGTTTGAAACGGACGTGGAGCTCTCGGCATCTCCAAAACACATGCCTTGCCTTACATTTGCTCACCTGTCTAATAAAGTACATGCAAGACGTCTCGGTCGAGTCGAAGTTTGAAACGGACGTGGAGCTCTCGGCATCTCCAAAACACATGCCTTGCCTTACATTTGCTCACCTGTCTAATAAAGTACATGCAAGACGTCTCGGTCGAGTCGAAGTTTGAAACGGACGTGGAGCTCTCGGCATCTCCAAAACACATGCCTTGCCTTACATTTGCTCACCTGTCTAATAAAGTACATGCAAGACGTCTCGGTCGAGTCGAAGTTTGAAACGGACGTGGAGCTCTCGGCATCTCCAAAACACATGCCTTGCCTTACATTTGCTCACCTGTCTAATAAAGTACATGCAAGACGTCTCGGTCGAGTCGAAGTTTGAAACGGACGTGGAGCTCTCGGCATCTCCAAAACACATGCCTTGCCTTACATTTGCTCACCTGTCTAATAAAGTACATGCAAGACGTCTCGGTCGAGTCGAAGTTTGAAACGGACGTGGAGCTCTCGGCATCTCCAAAACACATGCCGAATGGAATAAGTAGCTGTGTTTATTGCAGCCCTGAGAGGACTACAGACACTCGATTTTTATACTCTTTTTTTTCCAGAGTACTTACATTTTAATTATGTATTGGTATATAAAGACAGTTTAAACAAATTTGGGAAAAAGTTTTTTTGAAAAATCCTGCCTACCCTGCCTTTAACTGAAAATCTTTTTGATACACAACCTTTACTTTATCAAAAGTTATCATAAATGTTAAGCTTCAGATGCATTAACAGTTGTTTTCTCTAGCAATGCTTTAGAACAGAGGTCAAATTAATTGATAATAATGACTAACCATTAATCATAAAAAATAGGCCTACATCTTATCGGTTTAGTAATGTTATCATTCTTATGTAATCTTTTTGTAAACAAGTGAACAGAAAAACACACTGGTGTAGAAGGCATGGGTATACCAAAATATTAAGGAAAGATATATTTATAAATAGATATTTGAATAATATAGTAAATATTTTATTAGTCCTGCTGTATTAATTTTGTCCTTTATCCCTTTTTTTCTCTTGTCTAACATTCTTGTTTTTACAGCTGAATATGAATAAAATATGTAATTTTAAGACACTGTATCTTACTATAAAAATAATTTCGAGAATGAATGCTTTAAAAAACTCAATTTTTACACAGAAATATGTTGAGGCAGATGTTTTTGTTTATCAGTTTTAAACAGTCTAGATCATATTTAGGATAGGTAGATAACTTTATGCATATAGTTTTATATTATACAAATTATATGTATTATATTCTTTAAATGAGAATACTTTTGAATTATATGTCCATATCCCACCACACCTGAGAAACTGACCTCTATTTCTGTGCAATTTACTATTGTACACAGCTTTGGCCAATAAATAATTGGTTCAGTACATATAGTTTGTGAAGCATTCAACATCCAATTAGCTATATGTTTTAAAATAATAACGAGTCTCAACCACAATTCATATAAATAAACCTACCCATCTTTGTTGAATTTGTCACTTGGGCTGTCAATATAGATAAGGAAATGTTTAAAACCTTGTATGAATTGAAAAAATCTGGAAAGGTTCCTCATGGTGTTTCCAAAAATATGTCTTTCTTATAAGGGCACAGAACTTCACACAGAGGTGAGTTAAGTAACACTTAGTGATTTCTGTCTCTTCATGATCAAAACATACTACTTTTAGATGAGGTCTTATACTGTATTATACAGTGAGGTTTTTATTTGCCCTAGATGCAAACACCCTTAATGTTGTACTCCCATGCATGATATCAATGAAAGAAAATTGGAAATTTGGCGTTGCCAAATAAAAAACGTTGTCTTGAGCTATCATCCTATAAAAGCTATTTCAATAATAGCCTACAGACAATTTTGGGAGGCAGAATCAAAACACAAGAATATATTTGTAAATATTTATTTAAACATGCAATAATAGACATTTAAAAAGCTTAATATCAGTCATTCGTGAGAAACGAACAGTTAGGAGTAGTTTAGGACAAAACGCTATCTGAGGCGCTCACGCTAATAATTTCTGTTCCACTCGCTTGTATACGCCCCGCCCATGCATGCTATGGTCTCGTGAATATTCATGGTAGCTCCACCCATTGGAACCAAATATTTCAGGAACCGAATATATTGTAACACCGTCAGTCCGCCTGCTAGTGACAGAATATCCTGTGTACTGTTAATGTCGTGGCAGGGCAATAATGTTAACGTTAGTCAGTAACTCTTTTCAGCAAGCGATAGTCCTTCTGTTTTTGAGTGTGTTGCTGCTGTTTGTGTTAAGCGCCCTGCTCTGGCAAGTTCAATGTGATGTTATCTACATGCACCCAAATGAGCTAGTGGCTAAAGTTAGCAGTAACGTTAACTTTTACTCAAACAAAGTTAAGGTTATGGACATAATATTTACCGAATGAACTATGCAAGTTTTTATTAAACCTTTACAAACGTCTTTTCATTATAGGTTTAAGTGGAAGGAGTGCAGTGAGCATCCCCAAAATCAAGGTGACTCAAATGTTAATTTAGGCTGTAACTATTTTTCACCATTTATTTTATTTGGAGCCTAGCAGCTAATTCATTAGCATCAATCGAACGTCTCTTAAAAATTAAACATATTGCTGTCTGTTTTTTGTGTGCATGTGCAGACCTACATTGTCACCAGAGAGCAACTTTATCGGTAAGTTACATTCACTTGAAATTTTGTATCATTAATTTGTAAAGAGGTTGATTGCATAATTTGACTGGTTTCATATTGATATTTTTATCTGTGCAGGTGAAGGACTTCTTGGGGAAATGGCCGGCTCTTCGGATTGAATCACAGGTAAAACAGACTCACTTCTCTTTTCTGCCACTCTTCACACATATTTCTATGCCAAATTTTGAATATGTATCACATTCAAATGGAACAGCAAATGCCACTATTCACTGTGTGTAAGAACTATCACTTTGCATGTGACCATGTTGCTCAACAATGTATTTTAACAGAACATGTTGCATCACAAATGTGTTTTCTGTTGCAAATCGAGAATTAGTCTTTTTATATAATTATTTTTGTTTGTTTTTGTTTTTGTAGCTTTGTGCTGAGTTCCAACGCATCACAAACGTCAACATACGGAACCAGTTCT
>FLSR01000798.1:76460-98718 GCA_900092035.1 Leuciscus waleckii | reverse complement strand
TATATTATTATATTATTATTTTTTATATATTTTTTTATATGGAGGGCAGTTTAGGCATGTTATCAATTTGTTTATTATCTGTTCTTGTAAGATTTGGAAAACTCCTTATTTTTTTTAATTATTACTATTTTTTTTTTTTAAAGAGACAGTGCACATTAATCAACATTCATCAATGTAAATGTACACAATTTAGCCTGAAGGCTAGTTTTCATGGTAGTCCCTTTGCCAGATCCTAATAGGCCTAAAACTAGAGAAGAGGGTAAACGATAACAAAAATAATAGAACTAGAACTTGTAAACAACTCTGTGAAATACAATTAAACATATTATACAAAAAGACAAAATATATGTGCACAATAAAAAAGAAAGATACAAAAAAACTAATTATAATTGTATTATTAATAATAATAATAATAATAATAATAGAGGAATCAGCATTAATGTTCACATTGTTGATTATGAAGAAGCCATTTCTTAAAATGATGCTTAAATTAGTTAAACGATGAGCATTCTCTAATTGAGTGTGGCACAGAATTCCACTGATGTGATGCTCTGAATGAAAAAAAACAGCTGACTAAAGGAAGTTTTCCTACGTGGAATTATACAATCCGCTCTAATTGCACCTCTTGTTACTCTGTTAGATTTAAATGTAATACAATCAGCCAGAGGAGGAGGAGCTAAACCAACTAAATACAGTATTTATTTAAAATGTGACGATGATGAAAACTAAATAGTTTTTTATCTAAAATTGTAAGTGCTTGTTTGTATAGTAATTCCAATGGTTTTGGAACTATCAAATATGTATTAGACCAGCTTGTCAAACAATATGTGAATATGAGAATCATAGAATGAAAATATATATTTGCAGCCTCATTTGATAAATCATTTCTTATAAACCTAAAATTAACCAAGTTCAATTAAAAATGTTTGACAACCTTTTTTATGTGGGTTTTAAAACCAAGCAAGGACTCCAGATGTACCCCTAGGTATTACATTCTGAAACAACCTGTAATCTCTCTCCCGAAATAAAAATATCCTGCTTTATAGCAGCACTGTGTCCTTTAGAAAAGAACATACAGACTGTTTTTGACACATTTAATTTCAGATAACTCTGATTAAGCTAGGATGTAATTTTGACCTTTAATTCAAACTAATGCTTCAGCTTTAAGCATGGTGGTGGTATTTTTATTTTGTATGTGGTCTGGAGTCTCTGAAACCCCAAACAGAACATGACTTGTTTTGATGGATAAAACTCATTTTGATGATATTATGATTTATTTATCAGCCTTGAAGACACCATGATGGGCATTCACATCATATCTACCTTGCCCATTCTGGCTTTTTTGTTCTTCCAACCGGCAGCAGGGCAAGATGAACTGATCATCTCCACTGACAAAGGCAAGTCAGAGGACTGAGGCTTCCTGTGCTGGGAGGTTCAGGGTATGTGGGGGCCTTCCTTGGGATCCCCTATGCTAAGCCTCCATTGGACCAGCTTCGGTTCAAACGACCAGAGCCTGCTGAAGTGTGGAATGGGATACGAGATGCCACCCAGTACTCCAATTCCTGCTTCCAGGAAAAGGATTCATTGTACCCAGATTCATTGGAGCTGAGATGTGGAATCCCAACACCAGGATTAGTGAAGACTGTCTGAACCTCAGTGTCTGGACTCTCTCAATCAACCTCGAGAACCGAGCCAAACCCTTAGTCCCAGTTATGGTGTGGATCTATGGTGGAGGCTTTTCTACAGGTACTGCCTCCCTGGATGTCTATGATGGGCTTGTCCTCAGCCAGTCGCAACAAGAGGTGGTGGTGTCTATGAACTACAGTGTAGGAGCATTGGGTTTCCTATCTCTACCTGAAAGTAAAAGCGTTAAAGGTAATGCTGGTCTGTTTGACCAGCGCTCGGCTCTAAGCTGGGTGTCAAAAACCATTGCTGTTTTTGGGGGCTTTCCATCCTCCGTTACCTTGTTTGGGGAGAGTGCTGGTGCTGGCTCTGTGGGACTCCATTTGCTTTCACAGGGCAGCCATGGCCTGTTCACCCGCGCAATTCTCCAGAGTGGCAGTCCCAATGCCGTGTGGGTGACCGTGGAGCCAGCTCAGGCCTGGAACCGTTCTTTGACTCTGGCTCAGCTTCTGAACTGCCCACTATTACACTTTTAATTTGTTGATGAAATGGAGGCTTGGTTAAGAGCAGTTGAACCTGAGAAGATAGTCAGTCTTCAATTCAATGTCATTCCTGATCCCATGATAATAAGTGTACCCTTTCCTCCAACAGTGGATGGAGAATTTCTGGTAGATGTTGTAAACTCAGAATCGAAGACCAGGAGACTTTTGGGATCACGTTGAAGAAGTTATTCTTTATTGAGGACTTCACGTTGACGTGGCTGCAGTTCTTCAAAAGTCTGACAAAGGGAACTTTACTGGTATTTTATATACATTTTAGGAGGAGGGTCTTTTAGAGGTGGAGACAAACTCAAACCAAGCAGGGGGGTGATTTGATTCAATCAAGAGTCAGCATAAAACTATCTTTCAAATGATCCAATCAGCCTGACAGCATCACCCATACCTTCATTCCGGAAACAAAGGTTAATGTCCAACACCTGGGTTGCTTGACTTATCTATGCCTCACATGCTAAAATCAGTATTATTCACCGTGATGTTTATGTAAGGAGGCATATCTGAAATAGATTCTTAAAATTTGTTATTCCACAGTCCCCCGTTTGAGAGTTCTAAAAAAACTCTCACAAAATACAAATTTAAACACTTAAAGTTCATTCTTGTAACTTGATCGTTACAGGCACATAGCATATTATGATCTTTGTAGTTTTTTTTGTAATTGCATGCTGACACCGAAACAAAACATGCAATTTATGGTTCGTGAAGTCCCTACGGGTAATAGTCTTTTCTGGTTGGAACTATTATTTCCTTGTGCTGGACGTGAGTCATTTGTTGGTTGACACACTTGATAATGTGGACGCATAGATGATATGCCAGTAGAAGAAACAACAGCAGAACTGCTATTTCCTTGATCCACAGCCAAGGTTTACCTAACAAGTTTCCGAACCATGAAGAGGTATCTTCATTCATTTGGTGTAGTTTTGTTGAAAGATCAAGGATGTCTTGTTGGATTTGGTTCAAGTTCTCTGTTGGATCCATTAACCCAGTGCAGTACTCAGGGCCGATAATGGTGCAGGCTCCCCCTTGCGTTGCAAGAATGTAATCCAAGGCCACTCGGTTCTGTAAGATCATTATCTTGTGTGAAGCTAGGGTGTCTGTGATGTTACCCAGGGCCAAAGCCGTATCGTTGGCCAATTTCTGTACAGAATCCGACAGGCTTCTGACTTGATCGAGAGCTTGCATGACACCATACGATGGGATTAAGGCTCCAATAGTTCTTGACCACCACGTTTGAACACAAGTGAGTCCTGGAATGCAGCCATTTTGTTGGTAGAGGGAGCTGAATTATGTAACTGTGGAGAGCTTGGAGTGGAGTGTGTATTTTCTCTGATAGCTGGCAGAGGATATACCAGGGTGCACCTGCCGTTGAATTGGCTGGGTAGGATGCTGTAGACAGAAGTTCCACATAACCAAAAAGTGCCAGTTGGTGGAGGAATCATACCACTGATTTATTGCAAAAATTTCGGTAGGGATGGGTTCCTGGAGAGACACTTGTTTAAGTCATTTTCTTGTTTCTGTTCTGTAGTAGTAATGTACACATGGGATTCATCTGTTCCTCTTTCAATCACAAAACTGCAACGTTCACGAGGAATTTCACCCAGTGGAGTCGATGCTGGAGCATAATTTCCCATGCACCAATAGAACATCATTGGCAGGAGTAGATCTGTCATGATGGGAGTAGCTGAAGTTAGGTTGCAGGATGGTAGTCCAGGAATGCAACACTGAGAAGCTGGAGGAATGGTTACGTTGTGACATGTATCCTTGTTGTATAATCTACTGGTATGATGATCGAATAAGGTACACGTGTCTGAGATAGGGTGTGCAACCCATGGGATTCCGGCTCCTACTGAAGGTGCATGTGGCATGCAAACGTTCTTTCCAGCAAACAAGGCATTTCTTGACATATTCATCAGCTCTAAGAGTATGTTGTTTCTGGGGTCTACACTTTGCGCTATGTCCATGATGGTTAGTATTAAGGCAATCTTGATCATGTTTCTGGATGACTGAAGGTCCCGTAGGTGAGTCTCTGCGTTGTGTATTTTTCTTCTGTGTTGGTTGTAGTCTCTGCAGTTGGTCTAGTTGTTTCCTGCAGGTTGGGTCTTCATATGCAGGTGTGTAGGTCAGTGCATATGGTTCTTGGGATAACCGTCAAGTGGTATCTGCACAGAGTTAAGAAAGAAAAACAAAAGAGAACTACGGCAACAGAGCAGTATTCGTTGTAAAGACTGAAAACATTAGGGTTGTATCCTCTGTTCAATCTGAGTCTGCTACTGTTGTTCCATCTTTCCTATTTCTTAATTCATGAGACACCTAAAAGGAACAGTGAGGTGAGGATGGACTAGTGGTTGGGAAGGCCTATGAGGGGAGTCTTCACCGCAGGGTGGGCCCCCGAAGCATATTGCTTTCGGTTCTTCCCTGGGGCTCCTCACTGGTCCATGTGTCCATCCTATCATATCCCTGCAGGGGGAGGAACAACCTTGCATGTGACACATGAGTCCATGTTTTCTTTCCCTGACACAATACTGCAGCTGCTGTAATCAACATCACTTGATGTGGTCCGTGCCACTTAGGCTCTAACGGCTTGTGTCTGAATGATTCTATCATGACCCATTGACCTGGGACGATTGTGTGTCCACCATCTGGTGGAGTATGCCAACAGGACTCAACTCTCTCTCTAGCACTCTGTACTGCATTTGTAAGGTGTTCACAGTAAGAGATCAGGGCATCTGAGGCAATGTGAACATCAGCATTTCTAAGATCAATCACACCTGGCATCTGCATTGGGCGTCCTGTAATAATCTCATGAGGGCTCAGTCCTACTGATCTGTTAGGTGACGCTCTCATACTACACAGTACAGCTGGCAGCGCTTCAACCCATGACACTCCTTCCTGATGCATTTTGCTTAGCCTGGTTTTGATCGTTCTGTTCGCCTGTTCAACCTGTCCTGATGCTTGTGGCCTGTAGGGGCAGTGAAGATTCCACTTAATCTTCAACATTTTAGACACTTCCTTAACTACCTGTCCTGTGAAGTGTGTACCTTGATCTGAGTCAATGCAATCTGGTAATCCCCATCTGGGAATGAAATCAGTGACAAGACATTTAGCAGTATGTGCAGCGGTAGCCCGCCCTGTTGGATAAGCTTCTACCCATCTTGAGAATTTGTCTATTATTACCTAAACGTCAGTTTTTCCCTTACAAGGGGGCAACGAGATGTAATCAACTTGCAAGTGACGAAATGGTCCTGGTGGAGCTGGGGTATGTGCTGCTGGTGTAATGGCTGCTGGTACATCATTATTTTTCTGACATTAACACACCTCTTGGCTGTTTCTGTGGCTACATTTCAGAATTTTGGATTCCACCATTGATTTGAGAACCTGTGATTCATCGTTGCTGGACCACTATGACCCAAATTGTGTATTTGTTGAGCCAAATATGGCAGCAGTGATTCGGGAGCAACAAACTTTCCCCCTTTGGTCCAGCAGCCGGATGAATCCACAGCGGCTCTTTGTCTAACCATGTCCATGCTTCATATAGAGGAACGTCTTTGTACAGATCTATGATGGATTCAGGAGGCAGAATTGTCTTCTGTGCTGTACTACCTGAACACACTTGTACAGTCGCATAGGAACAAGCCTCTTTAGCCGCTACATCAGCAAGAGCATTACCTTTAGCTTCCACAGTATTAGTTGTGAGATGTGCTTTCACTTTGATCACCGCTAATTTCTTTTGAAGTTTCATGGCAAACATTAGATCTTTCACTAATCCAGCATGCTTAATGGGGGATCCAGCAGAAGTTAGAAACTGTCTGGTTTGCCAAATGACACCAAAATCATGAACTACCCCAAAAGCATACCTGGAATCTGTGTAGACATTTGCAACTGATCCTGAAGCTAGCGTGCATGCTCTTGTTAAGGCTACTAGTTCTGCAGCTTGAGCTGAAAAATGATCTGAAAGACGACCTGAAGCAACCACTTCAGTGGTGGAAGTTACTGCATATCCAGCTCGTCTGTTACCGTCAATAACTTGAGCTGAACCATCAACAAACAACTCCAATTCTGCGTTTTCTATGGGAGTTTCTGCTATTGCACTTGTCGCTGTGTATGTAAGCGTAACACAATCATGAGTCATTTCACCTTCATCCTCTAACATAACTTCAGTCATTGCAGACATCAAACACAAGGAGGGGTTCGTGACTGGTGCACGCTGTAAAACAATGTTCGGGGCTGTGAGACTTGCTAACCAATTTCCCCAACGAGAGGAAGTGACAGAAGTGACTTTTGCTTGATTCATTAGTGCGGATACTGCATGAGGACATTTTACGTTTTCATTTGACCTAACACCATTACTGATGAAGCCTGAAGAGCTAGATGAACTGCCTGTACTGCTCTGAGGCATGGGCCCATACCTTGAGCGACTATGTCAAGTTTACCAGAATAGTAATGAATTGGGCGTAAACTGCCCCCATGATCTTGCATTAGACATTCAGTCATGAAACCTATGTGTTCATGGACATAAAGCACAAATGGTCTATCAGATTGGGCAATTCCTAATGCTGGTGCTTGACATAGTGCTCTCTTCAAATCATTGAATGCTTTGAGGTGAAGTTCTTCCATACAAACAATATCTGAATCTTTACCATGGCCTTTCAACAAGTCATAGAGAGGCTGAGCAATCGAGGCATATTCTTCAATCCACGGTCTACAGTAACCTGCTGTTCCTAAAAATGAGCGTAGTGTTTTAATGGTAGTAGGCGGAGGAGGTATGGCTTTGACTGAAGCCGCTCGATCCTGTGTAATGGATCTATTTCCTGCACCAATTGTTTGACCCAGAAATGTGACTTGCTTTTTAGCAATTTGAGCTTTGTGAAAGCTGCATTTGTGTCCTTTTTTATGCAAATAGTCCCAACAATGATGCCAATTCAGTTTGATGTACCTCGTGATCTGTTGAGGCAATCAAAATATCATAGACATATTGGATCATAGTGGACTGTTTTACTGGACATTCTGGGTCACACAAATCACGTCTGGCAGCCTGATGTCGGGGAGGTCGGGGAGTTTTGAAATCCCTGAGCCAATCGGGTCCACTGATATTGTTCATGGTCAACTGTGAAAGCTAACCATGGCTGGCTGTCAGAGTGCAATGGTACAGAAAATAATCCATTAGACATATCAATTACTGAAAAAATCTTACAATCTAATGGTAAGCCATTACAAATTGTAGATGGATCTGCCACTAGCGGGGTGATTTTATCAATATGTTTATTGGCTACTCTATAGTCTATTGTAAGTCTCCATATTGCATTGGACTTCTTGATGGGCCATATGGGTGAATTACATGGACTGTTGGTTTTAACTAATACTCCTTGCGTCAGCAACTTTTCTACAATAGGTTTGATTCCCTGTATGGCTTCCTTACTGATCGGATACTGTTTGGTAACCGGGGGTGGAGTTCCTGTCAATTTGACTGGTTCTACACCTGTCAATAAACCACAATCATCCTTGTCATTAGCCCAAATTGGATGATTCAGTAAGAAAGCATACTCTGGAGGGATTGCATTATTGGTAGAAATGTGTGCTGAGGAAATTTTAATGCTAGCAGATTCTGAGGACATGTCTAAAGTTAGATGTACTTGTCTCAGAAGATCCATACCTAAAATTGCACCTGTATTCAATGGAGCACATAGCAATTTTGTAGCGCACGGGTGGCGCGATTACAGGCTAGCGAATTACTACCGTGTTGTGCTAGTAGCAACGCAAGCCAGCGATGTTGTGCAAGCCGTATTTAGTAGTAGTATAAACAACTAGAAATTGTAGTAAATTATGGTTCAAAACAGGGAAATACGAGGCTAAGAAGGAGCTTACAGCAACGAAGCAAAAACACTCACAACAGGCAGCGAGCACTCCTTGCGTCACTCCTTAACTAGCACTTAGTGCTTAACTAGCACTCCTTGCGTCAGCAACTTTTCTACAATAGCTTTGATTCCCTGTATGGCTTCCTTACTGATCGTATACTGTTTGGTAACCGGGGGTGGAGTTCCTGTCAATATGACTGGTTCCACACCAGTCAATAAACCACAATCATCCTTGTATTAGCCCAAATTGGATGATTCAGTAAGAAAGCTACTCTGGAGGGATTGCATTATTGGTAGAAATGTGTGCTGAGGAAATTTGAATGCTAGCAGATTCTGAAGACATGTCTAAAAGTTAGATGTATTTGTCTCAGGAGATCCATGCCTAAAATTGCACCTGTATTCAATGGAGCACATAGCAATTTTGTAGTCAGAGTTTTCGGGCCAAATTGTACCTCTATGGGCGGGGTTTCATACAAAACAGAATCTTCACCTATTACGCCAGTTAAAGAAAGTTTGGTTTTCTTGTACGGGATGTTTAAACCTTTAGCCAATTTTGTAGGAATTATTGTAATCTCTGCACCTGTATCAAGCAAAAAATCAATTTCTTTTTCTTTTATGCTACCTTTCACAAAAATTATTTTGTCATTGTGATGTGTTACAGGGGAAAGGTAGCTACTCACAGCCCCAACAATTAGTTTTTTTCCTGGTCTTGTTGTGCTCTTAGAAGAGCCTGAACGAGCTGTACTAATTTTTCAGTGGACACTTGCGGAACTACATCAGGGTTGTAAGCAGGCTGAGAAGGAGCAGAATTAGGCATAGCATTTCTTTTTGTATCTTGCCACTTCTTCCTACATTCCCTCTCCCAATGTCCTAAATTTCCACAGTAGTGGCATTTGCCTTCTTTTTTAGACCACTTCTTTTTTGAATAGAGTGAAACTCACCGAATCGTTGGTTGTACAGAAGAATTTTGTCTGGAACTCAGTCAGAAAAGTTCATTCTTTGTTGAGATCTTTGAGCTTGAAGTTTCAAGATTCAGTCTGGAACTCAGTCAGCTTTGAGATCTTTTTGGAGCTTGAAGTTTTCAATCTGGAGGAAGCTGGAAAGATTCAGTCTGGCAATCTTTGTCAGATCTTTGTTGAGCTTGAAGTTTCAAAATTCCGTAAAAGTTTATTCTTTGTTGAGTTTCAGTTTCTCCATCCGGGTCACGGCAGCAAATTGTTGTAAACTCAGAATCGAAGACCAGGAGACTTTTGGGATCCGTTGAAGTTATTCTTTATTGAGGACTTCGCGTGATGTGGCTGCAGTTCTTCAAAAGTCTGACTAAGGGAACTTTACATGGTATTTTATATACATTTTAGGAGGAGGGTCTTTTAGAGGTGGAGACAAACTCAAACCAAGCAGGGGGATGATTTGATTCAATCAAGAGTCAGCATAACACTATCATTCAAATGATCCAATCAGCCTGACAGCATCACCCATACCTTCATTCCGGATACAAAGGTTAATGTCCAACACCTGGGTTGCTTGACTTAATCTTCTTTGAAATGTCATCATCTGTGCCTCACATGCTAAAATCAGTATTCTTCACCGTGATGTTTATGTAAGGAAGCATATCTGAAATAGATTCTTAAAATTTGTTATTCCACATAGACATGCCTAGTGTCTTAATCCAGAAGACAGAAGTTTTTTTGGGATTGAACAAAGATGAAGGGACACCTGGATTTGGCATCCATAACCAGAGTCTTATCAATCGAGACCAGTTCCTCACAGGTGTATCATTGGGCCTCCCTGGTTTCAGTGACATGGCCAGAGAGGCGGCTGCTTTTCAGTATACTGATTGGACCGATGAGCAGAGCAAGCCAAAAAACAGAGAAGCCCGAGGCTGGTTGGTGGGCGACCACTATTTTTCATGCCCCTTACTGGATTTTGCCCGTAGGATGTTGAGAATGGTGGCAGTGCCCGATTGTTCCTCTTTAACCATCGCTCCAGCTTCAACCCCTGGCCTCGATGGATGGGTGTAATGCACAGGGATTTTTGTTTTTGGGATTCCTCTGAACCAGACTTTAGGATTCTCTAAGGAGGAGGAGGCCATGACCAGGAGGATAATGGAGCATTGGAGCAACTTTGCTCGAATTGGGTGAGTGTAAATCTGACACACAATCTACTGCATGAGCTTATGTTCTATCCTAGTTCAAAGTGTTAAATCTGTCTTTATTTACTCACTCTCATGTCGTTCCAAACACTTATGCCTATCTTTCCTCCGTGCACTGTTAAAAAAAAAGTGGACTTTCCTCCGTGCACTGTTAAAAAAAAAAGTGGATTTTTTTTTTTTTTTAACCTTTTAGGGTACAACAGCTTTTCACAGAGCAGTGCCCTTAACTCTTTTGCAAGTCCGATCACACCGGTGTGATCAGTCTAGGCTGGTCTCTGGTGCGTATGATCACACCGGTGTGATTTAGAACGGTCAGTGCATTACGTGATTAACTACTAAATTCAAATGTGCTTTTGCGCGTTGGCTGGCGCTGAGTCAGAGATGGATGTGCACAGCGCGCCATATATCACAACTATTCAGTGTTTATACACGTTATAAAGGTGTTTAAACAACAAAACATCCACTTGCACATATTTGACAATCGGAATATCATATATTTCATGCTATAGCAGATACATTTGTGAATATTTTGAATTAAAAAGGAAAAATGAAACAAAAGCAGATCATCAGTCATTTAGCTCTACTGTAGCTGTGGTGTGTCACGTGACAAGCAATGACGCATCACCATGGAAACAATAAAGTGATACGTTCTAAATAAAGGTCGCCTTGAAAAACTCACGCTTGGGGGTCAGCCATAATATTTTAAACTTGCGTTTGAAAAGGTTAAATGGACAACTTTGTGTCTTACCTATCCCTAAAATATTGCACATTAATACTTTAGAGTAGTAAACTTAAGGTGATACTATGTACCTTTTAGAGGTAAATAAGGTACAAAGATGTCCCTTTAAGGGTACTGTCCGTGTGACGAGCTACAGGTACAATTGTAGTACTCATTTTCTGATAGTGTGGAAGATAAAAGGAAGTTGTTTTTCTGTCTTGCCACTGTGTTGGCTGTCAAATCTCATTTGTTCTTACATATATTCACATATCGCTTGTGCAGACACAAAACCAGGTTTGACCTCAATAATGTCATACATCATTGACTGTTGCATGCCTTGTAACCAGTGTCAATTAGGCTTGAAAGCTATGTAGAACATTGTCAGTGAATAACAACTTAAATTTAGTCTTTAGTCTGTTTAACAGATAAAAACCCTCATGAGACGTGTAGCATCATATGTATTGTGGGTATAAACGTGGAAACGTGTTCTTTTTGACCTTTTGAAGCATCTGATATTATTCGGTTTTTTTTTCTCTTTCACTGTTTGGAGAAAAATCAGTGTACAAATTCTGCCTATTTGTTTTCCACAGAACAGAAAAAAAGAACGTTGTAAGGTGTTGGAATGACAAATTTCCATTCTTGATTCTCTTTTAATACTGAGAATATCATACTCAAATTTGTGTTTACAAGACAATTTCTATGTATTTGTATACATTTACTATAAACAGTTAAGGAATTGTTTACATTTATCTCTTAGAAATGTTTTAGATGTTTAATCCATAATATCTTGATGAAGACAGGCTTTCATCTGCTCACACTTTTTCAGTTGATGTGTAAAAAAACAAAACAAGTCTTGGTGTTGCTGGCAGGCTAGTGTTGATTAGCATCCTCATTTGTTTGGCATAAATTATGGAGAGGCAGAAACAGCCTTTATTGTGGCTGTGAGCAAGCTTAGTTTCTTTCAATTAACACTTCATACACTCTTCACGCTGGAGGGGAATGACACGATGCTAATATATCAATGAACGTGATCAGTAATCAAGATCACAATGGAACACGCTGAAGTTAATCTTTTCCTGAAATGGGCAGATTCGCTTATTAAAAGTATTGGGTGCAATTTCTTAATGTCTTGTTTTGAAGACTTTACTTTGCTGGGATTGTGCATTAAGATTCAAAGCCTCTTGTTGTAATGGACTGCAAGGCATTCTTTACAAGAGCGCGTGAACATCATAGCTATTGAGTCATTGCATTGATTTTTTTATATATTTTTTGGGCTTCAGTTGTTTTGGAGCAGAAATGTATTGATGTAACTTGGTACCATACATAAACTGACCTTTCAGTTGATTTCCTGGCTTGATGTTTCAGGGATCCGAGTGTGGAGGGAGCAGATTGGCCGCCATTCATGCTGGAACATCAGCAGTATGTCACGCTTAACACTGGCCTGTCACAAACACTCCGGATGCTTAGAGCCTAGCAGTGCAAGTTCTGGATAGTTTCCTGCCAAAACTGCAGTATGTCCAGGTGAGAGTCACAGAATGAGAACAACCATCCACCCACACCACATAAACAAAGAAAATCACGACATGCTCGCTTCTGCTTGTCTCTTCAGCTCTGCCTGGCCAGCACATGTGTCATCTTCTAGTCTCTTGAGGACACCTTTAGTGCAGACCTGGCCAGCTAGTGGAGCTTAATGCGGGACTGGAGAGGGATGAGTGTTTCAGAAGCACAGCAATTATTTACATTTACATTTTTTGCATTTGGTAGATGCTTTTATCCGAAGCAACTTGCATTGCATTCAAGGTATAAACTTTATCAGTGGACCATACAACACTACACTGTAAAAACTAAAGGAGCCTCAAATATCCTGTCGGATACTCAAGGAACTTCAAAATGTATTTTAGGTGCCTCAAAGCTATTTCTCCTATCGTAGGGTTACTGGTGGAGCACTGACAATCTTTGCGGTTCTTGCTGGAACTTATGGGATCCTTTAAGCACTTTGTATTCAGTTCAGAGGTTCTTGAGTCACCTTTTCATTACCATGAGACCTTAAAGTGCTTTGGGGGAAATTAGAGGAACCAGAATTCTATAAAAGGGTTATTGTAAGATCTTTTAACATTTAATTGGTTACTTTAACTTATATTAAAGCCAGCATCTGGAGGAACCCAATGGTTCTGTGAGGCCAGAATAAGATTATTATTCAAGTCAAGTCATATTTATTTATATAGCACTTTTTACAATACAGATTGTATCAAAGCAGCTTCACAGTGATAACATGAAAATAATACAACAAAGTTTGTTTCTAGAAGAAAATTGTGTCATTGTCCTCCTATTATCCTATTATTATTATTATTATTATACTTAGCCTAAGTTTGATTCAGTACACATAGGCTTACTTTTATTTAGTATAGGTATATTTTATTGATCAATTTAAACCTTAAACAACAACAACAATAATAATAATAATAATAATAATAATATGAAGAAGAAGAGGCAGGAGGAGAAAAGTTGTATGTGTCACAAAACTGCTGCTATTTCTCTGAGTTATGCATCAGTGATCCTCGCGCTGCTCGCGCGCAACAAAGCTGAAAGCTCAGCTGATCGTCATCGGGTTTGAAAGTAACGGCCGCCCTCATCAAAGCCTGCCGCAGCTTCCGCCGTTTGTTCGGCTCTCTGTTACAAGGTTTGTAAACTCGCCAAAGAAATATAAATACATCTACTCACTGTATATTCAAACGCATACATATATAAACTAAATGTATTATACATTACTACGTTTTACAGTGTTAACCACTCATTTATTGCACAGTATGTGGTATGAGTATGAAGGTTTTAGCCGCGATGCTAACTAATCTAATGAACAAATGGTTTTAGCTATTCAATTCAATGTATTGTGTACAACTGTCTCTTCAAATTGCTGATATAACTAATTTAGTTGATTCCTGCTGTCGTCATTGGCGTTTGTTATGAATAACACAAGTGGTTAAAGGTGCTCTAAGCGATGTCACGCATTTTTTAGGCCAAAATTTTTTTTGTCACATACAGCAAACATCTCCTCACTATCCGCTAGCTGCCTGTCCCCTGAAAAACGCGGCCTCTGTAGACACCACAGGCTCCACAAACGGCAACAAAAACAAACTGGGCTCACCCGCACCACAAAACACAACAAACAGTGTTCCAGCCAATAACTGGCAAGAAGTATTTGAGGGTGGGGTTTGGGGGGTTAGTGTGCGTACACATGAAGGGGGTGTGGAGGAGAGAGAAGCATTAAGAGGGAAGTTTGAATTATGGCCGATACACGACCAAAGAGACGACGTTCCGATGAACAAATGGCAAAGAAGAAGGACAAGGATAAGGAACGCGCAAAGTACCGAATTTACACCGGAAAAACCTTCGAAAGGTGGTGAGAACTCCACCGGCAGAAGGGATTCCAATCCGACATTCAGTTGCTTTGTTTTTGCTTAACAGGTGGGTAAATCCATTTTTCTTTCTAAATTAACGTTCATGTTCGCCAAACCAACACAAGGATGTAATTACTAGAACTATGCAGTCAGCGTTAACTTGGTGAATACAACATATATGTTTCTGGCAGCTAGCGATCAATCTCTATTGTAAATGATCAAGCAAATTCACAGTAGGCCGAAAATTTGTGTGAATGATTGTTTTCACCCACTGTTTGTTATGAATTTGAATGTTCATTTATAGGCTATTGACAACTTTGACTCAATTTGTTTACGAAACCGCCGATGTTTATGCTCACTGGGAAACGCGAAGCTAACGTTATCTTGCTATTTGTTTACGACGCCGCCGTTGTTTATGCTCACTGGGAAACGCGAAGCTAACGTTATCTTGCTATTATTGCGTCCTTGTATGGGAGCTATAGTTATAACCTCAGGTGGCGAAACGATTTTAAGATAATGTTTCTCTTTTTCTGCATTCTGTACTGCAATATATAAAAGCATTTATCTAACTTGGCGACATTACACATTGAATGAAGTATCAGTAAAACTCAACTTTGTTTGTAGTGACTACTTTTTGTTTTGGCATTTTATTGAAATGTATTTTCTTGTGTAGCCTATTGTATATACATGGTTGATTATTCATGTTGCTTATGTATTATACAATTTTTTTGTGTGTATTCATTGATATTAATCTAATACTAGCTTTTTTCCCAAGTGCATGGAAGTGTATGTATTAAAATGAATCTAAAATATGTAATAAACTATTCTTATTTGGTATTTGGTTCAGTTTGTTTATTATAATAGAAGTCAGTTGTAACCATAGTAACAACATGAAATTAAATAAAATAAAAAAATAAAATTGGTTCCTGGAGGCACCCAAAGTGGTTCCACACAGTGCCTTATATAAGAGTTCCTCAGGAAACCTGTGTGGTTCCTCAAAGAACCGCCCCTTTTTAAATGGTGCCTAGAGGATCTACAGACGGTTCCGCCGGTGTGGCAAAGTGAAGAACCCCAAAAGGTTCCTCCAGGCACCTTTTATTTTTACAGTGTAAGGCCATGAGTTGGATTCTCAGGGAATGCATGAACTGTTTGAGCTAAGAAAGGCTTGTATATTATTAAACTAACAATTAGAGTATTATACTTTTAAAAACAATTATTATTATTTTATTTTTTTTACACATTTCATAAAGAAAATGTGAGCAATTACCTGTCAAAAACTTGGTGTTGTGATGGTGTAGTCTCCAGAGGCAAAATCACTGACGCCTCGTGGAGTTTGTTTTTACAATTTTTTACCTATTTTGTCATTCGTCAGGTGGAAAAACCTAAGTCTGTAAAGTAATAAAACACCTGTCCTCCTCAACAAGTTGTTTTTAGTTTGTATAACATAAACAATGTGGGACAAGTTGCCTTTCAAGCACTAATAATATTTTGTCTTGGATGAACCAAACTGTGCTTCCCAGGTTAGATAGAAATGCTTTTCAGGAAATAGCCTGTCACTATCTTTAGTTTTTCATAGTTACTCATTTTATTTTGTCATTCAATGGGCATGACAAAATAAAATGAGTAGAATGATTTGGCCTGGAATCCACAACTTGAGATTTAAAATGCACATTTTCCTCAAAAGCTGTTCTGTCCCTGCAATGAATAGCAAGTACTTATTTTTAACGCGTTCAGAATGTATTCATAAGGACACATGTATAATGGAGAAATATGTTGCTGAAATGGTGCTAATTTAAAATGCTATAAATTTTAATTCAGTGTGAATGGGTTTGAATGCTTTAGTCTTGGCTCTGAATTAATTTGATCCATTATGCAGGTATCCCACCATAAGGGTATTTTCAGGTATAGCAGGTTTGATATTCTATTTGTTAGTGAATATTTTGCTAAAGGTTCAGTGGAAGCTATTTGAAGAGAAAGTGAAAAGCATTTTGCTGTAGTTCCTCGCTCATTTAAACCTTTTTCAACTAAACATGTAGCTTGTGGTCTGTTTCTAGCCCTGCGGTGAGAGACGTGTGCTTTTAAGTGTGTTACTAAACATAAGGTGGGAGAGCAAGTCACAGCATTATGTACTGGAAGCGGTTGCTTGAACGTTTGTATATTTAAACAGCTTTTGGCACACTAAAATCATCTTGTAAACCTTGGGCGTCTTCACAGCTGTCATTACTGGTTAAAGCAATGAATATAGACTGATGCTTTTAATTTGCTTTTTGGAGGTCTTTGCAAGGTGACGCTCAATAGTGTAGCGTCTGGAAACTCTTGAAGGTCTGGCTGTCAGTGTTATCGGTGGTTGAAAACGGAAGAGAATTGGAGTTCCAGGTAGTGCGACCGTAGGGAGCAGAATTGAATTTGACAATGAAATGGAATGAATCGATTCTGATTTGAGTCTAGGTGAAGCCTTGTCTTGTTTATGTACTGGAGGTCAGGCGCCAGCAACTGCGCATACAAATGCACATATGCGCAAATTGAATTATTGTCACTGCGGGCCGTGTGCAGTCTCAGTCTCCCTGGCGCTTGTGAAGGCAAAGCCATTCCCAGAGGATTTGCTACCTCGCCTACTCTTTTGAGACTGCAAAGCTTATGCACAAACAAGTTTTTTTTGTGTGTGTGTGTGGTGGGGGCAAATGAACGAAGAAATCTTATCAACTCTGCTTAAATATATTAATCAGTGATGCAGCACCCAGTCGTAGTAGCTGATTTGCTGAAAGGCACGTAAGTGGGATCAGGTCTAGATGGTAAACTCCGTTTGGCCCCTGCTTTTATACCAAACACTAGTCTGTAAAGTAAACAGTGATTTATGGAGTCTGAAGCAAGTCGACGCCATAAACTTATTTCAGATGCAATCGCCCAGGGGCATCCTGGGATTAAGTGTCTTAATCAAGAGCACAACGTTAATAGCTCATGGCAATCTACTTGCAGGGATTGAACCAGCAGCCAGCCCTAAACATTAGCATTATAGCATGCAGAAAATTCTGGTATTTGAAACCAGAACTATGTTATTTGGGTCATTTCTACAATGCAGTACATTTTCATGTACCCATTATGCCTTAATATGTTAGATCATTTTAAACTTGGATTTGTTTTAATCACAACATCACAAACAAGTAGACACGGACTAACAAAATGTTTAAAACAAAACATTTATCACTTTAATTCATAATCATTTTGTTGTTCTTGAGTCTAAATCACTTTCCATTCTGTCAGTCTTTTGCAAAATCTCTTTAACTAACAAAGCTAATTCCTTAATGACATCATCCTGTAGTAAATTACATAGTTTTGGATTGAAAACAACCTCACAAATGTATTAACAATGGATTTGACGTTTTATTGACACTGTGCATAATTAAGTATTAATTAATTTTTAAGTGCATATTTCAGAAAGTCTGGTATACCCTTTAATATATTTTTATGTAATTTTTTTTATTTTTATCACAGCCTTATTTATTGTTTAAAGTTACATAGTGTCAAAGTTACTGCATAACATGAATGAATCCTATGTTGCTTACTCTTTTTAAAATATTAAATATACATGTTTGAAGAACTTTGTTGACTAGTAGATGAAACACAAATCTGCTTGTCCTTGATGTTCAAGTGATTCTGTCATGAGAATCTTTTCATGATTGTGAGAAGTCCCTCACTTCATTTCATTCTAAATAAAGAACATGATTATTCTGTCATGTTCTGCTGTCTCTCTCTTTCTGTGACATGGATCAAGTGGCATTCTGTTGCATGCAAGCCGTGAGTCTCTATTCTGAACAATTTGTTTTAACTATAGAACTTGTGCTTGAAAGTAAGGGAGCTAAAATAGTAACATTTTAATAACTTTTTCAGCAGCACTGAATGCTCTGTGAAAATAAGATTTGTAATAATTAAAGCAATGGAAATTTTAGTATAGTATTTCCATGAATAACCAGACAACAATTAATTAGCTATTAACTTAAGTTCCTGTTTTTTTATAATTTTTTATTTTATAATTTTTTTTTATCAAGGTTGTGCAATTTACAATGTCATTCTGCTGCTCAGAGTAGTTAGTCTTTAAAGGTTGCATGCTGTGGAACACAAGAACAATTTTTAAAACAGTCAAAAACATTACAAATGCAACAAGTGTTTGTAACAAATGCATCTTAAAATTGTATACAAATTGTGTCACACAATAGCACAGTATTTGGTGAACTATTGCTTTAATTTGTACCTTGGAGATCAGTATTCACCATCAGGGAATATTTCCTATTTTATTTTGGGTTTCCGTTATTAAAGACAGTTTTCCATATTGTTAACGGGCCAAAACATTGAGCAAAGCTTTGAATATTTGATTGAGGTTTTGGTTCTGCTCAATCAAAGTACGATATATATGGCTTCATGATGAGAAAAATGTAAAGCAATTAATTAGGGCTGTTACCATGATAATACACACATGCACAACACAAACTCAAATCATGTGGCTACTGTTTAGACCTCCTGAATGTTTGTCTGGTCTAAATAACTTAACTTTTCATTTTCAGTATGATAAATCCAATATCATTGTGTCTCAAACTTGACCTGCCTCTCCCTCTCTCTCTCTATTTCTCTCTCTCTCTTTCTGCTGTAGTGAGTATTGATGAAGTGGAGTTCCAGTGGAAGTCTCAGTTCCACCGCTGGCTTTCTTGCATGCTGGACTGGAAGAATCAATTTAACGACTATGCCTCTGTCAAAAAGCAACAGTGTGAAAACCTTTAATGTCTGACCACATTTCCCAAAAAAGCAGCCCATGCAGTGCACTTTACTACTTCAAAAAGCTTTAGAAAGCCAGAGCCCATATGTAGAAACAGAGGAAAGAGCTTCTGTGGTTTCTATATCTTCACAACTCAGTGCCTTTTTACTACCTCCTTAAGGCCTTATGTGGTAGAGAATTGCTATTTTGGTGACTCAAAAATAGATGAAAATCTTATCGAGGGACTTGGGTAAGAGTGTTTGCTTGACACAAGAACATGTCTACTCAAAATAAAATCTTAAATTATTCTTTGTATGCAGAAACTGAAGCTTGTTTTAGAACCACTCTTTTTTTATTATTCCATCGTGACATTATTTTAATGACAATTAAGCACTTTTCGACCTCAAATATAATTGTAATTACTATAGTAAAAGGTCAGAGTGACGCATTATACACACATTTCATACAGACATGTTTTTGTGAGATTCACCTCCTTAAGGCCAAGTAAATGAACTTGATTGGTTTGGTAATGTGTGTAACAGAGTGCCATAATTTTAAACTATATTCATGCAATCTGATTGTGTTTAATGTGGAATATTTTTCATGATTTGCTTGAGGCTTGTTCCTTGTTTTGTTATCAAAACTGTAAATTTGAATACTTTCTATTCTAATTAATGTAGTTGAGTGAATATATAGAATTAAATATGAATGAAAGTGAAATTCCTGGTTTTTATGATGAAATTAAGTTTTAATGGAGTATTTTAACCCAATAGTTCCGCAGTATTGTTTATACGACACATTTGTGGTGCTTTAAATAAGTAATTATATAATGGAAATAAAGATGCAGCAACATGATGCTAATTTTACATGATTAGCCTCTGTAATAACTGTCTGTTTTTTTGTATTTTCTTTTCTTTCTTTTTTCCATGAGTCTACTCATTATTACCTTAACTAATTCCACCTGCCACCTTGAAAATATTGTCTTACCTTTTTTTAACACTCACCAAACCCATAATACAAGTGAAACTGGCTTTGGAAAAAGTCACTCTGTAATATCGGTTGATAACTTCATTAGAAACTTCAACCTAATATATTGCTTATTTTGAATTAAATTGTAGGAATGATAATTTTACTCTTGCAGATATAAAAGACATGTTCTATTTAAGGCTTCCGACTAAAGGAAACATCAATCGTGACTCGGACATCTTCTGATGACTTTTACCTTTTGTAAATTTACATTCAGATGCTTATCTGGCATACCTAAAGTAATTTTCTGGAACGGCATGTGGCAAAAATATGATACACACGCGTATACACACACACACACACACACACACACACACACACATACATACATACATACACACTATATATATATATATATATATATATATATATATATATATATATATATATATATATATATATATATATATATATATATATATATATATATATATATATATATATATATATATATATATATATATATATATATATATATATATATATATATATATATATATATATATATATATATATATATATATATATATATATATATATATATATATATATATATATATATATATATATATATATATATATATATATATATAGTGTGTATGTATGTATGTATATATATGTATGTATGTATGTGTGTTTATATATATATATATATATAGTGTGTGTGAGTAGACCCTATACTTAAAATCGCTCTTTTTTTTTTTTTTTTACCAACCAATCACGTTCTTCAAAAGATTGTGTAATACGTAGCAACAGGGTCAGCCCCGCCTCCTCACTAAGATGAAAGTTTTTGTCTTTTCCTTGCTCAGAGTTGCTCTCAGATCGGGCACGAATCGAGAAAATCACATTGTATGATTTTTAAGTAATTAATTTGCATTTTATTGCATGACATAAGTATTTGATACACCAGAAAAGCAGAACTTAATATTTGGTACAGAAACCTTTGTTTGCAATTACAGAGATCATACGTTTCCTGTAGTTCTTGACCAGGTTTGCACACACACTGCAGCAGGGATTTTGGCCCACTCCTCCATACAGACCTTCTCCAGATCCTTCAGGTTTCGGGGCTGTCGCTGGGCAATACGGACTTTAAGCTCCCTCCAAAGATTTTCGATTGGGTTCAGGTCTGGAGACTGGCTAGGCCACTCCAGGACCTTGAGATGCTTCTTACGGAGCCACTCCTTACTTGCCCTTGCTGTGTGTTTCGGGTCGTTGTCATGCTGGAAGACCCAGCCACGAGCCATCTTCAATGCTCTTACTGAGGGAAGGAGGTTGTTGGCCAAGATCTCGCGATACATGGCCCCATCCATCCTCCCCTCAATACGGTGCAGTCTTCCTGTCCCCTTTGCAGAAAAGTATCCTTGAATGATGCTTCCACCTGTTCTTGGGGTTGTAATCATCCTTCTTCTTCCTCCAAACACGGCGAGTGGAGTTTAGACCAAAAAGCTCTATTTTTGTCTCATCAGACCACATGACCTTCTCCCATTCCTCCTCTGGATCATCCAGATGGTCATTGGCAAACTTCAGACGGGCCTGGACATGCGCTGGCTTGAGCAGGGGGATATTGCGTGCGCTGCAGGATTCTAATCCATGACTTTGTGGCTTTGTGTTACTAATGGTTTTCATTGAGACTGTGGTTCCAGCTCTCTTCAGGTCATTGACCAGGTCCTGCCGTGTAGTTTTGGGCTGATCCCTCATGATCATTGATGCCCCAAGAGGTGAGATCTTGCATGGTGCCCCAGACCGAGGGAGATTGACCGTCATCTTGAACTTCTTCCATTTTCTAATAATTGCGCCAACAGTTGTTGCTTTCTAGCCAAGCTGCTTGCCTATTGTCCTGTAGCCCATCCCAGCCTTGTGCAGGTCACAATTGTATCCCTGATGTCTTACAAAGCTCTCTGGTCTTGGCCATTGTGGAGAGGTTAGAGTCTGTTTGATTGAGTGAGTGGACAGGTGTCTTTTATACAGGTAACGACTAACGAGTTAAAACAGGTGCAGTTAATACAGGTAATGAGTGGAGAACAGGAGGGCTTCTTAAAGAAAAACTAACAGGTCTGTGAGAGCCGGAATTCTTACTGGTTGGTGGGTGATCAAATACTTATGTCATGCAATAAAATGCAAATTAATTATTTAAAAATCATACAATGTGATTTTCTGGATGTTATATATATATATATATATATATATA
>FLSR01000798.1:65011-75981 GCA_900092035.1 Leuciscus waleckii | reverse complement strand
TAAATATATTTATGAGAAAGAGAACAGGTGTTGGTAATAATCCTTTAGGTGAGTGTATATGCATATATATATATATATATATATATATTAAATATTAAATATTTAATACAAAATACAAATTTCAAACACTATTAAAGTTAAGTAAACTGTCTGTAATCAAATAAGAACAAACAATCAAACTACAAGCAATAGCACAAATAACACAATAGAACAAAGATGCTAATTAAAGGTACAATACGTAAGATTTTTGTAATAAAATATCCAAAACTCACTTTCACAGTGTGATATTTCCTGCAGTTGTGTACTTACAATATGCCAAAAGTTCCCAAAGATTTTTAATTTCAGAGAAAACAATGGTTTATTATCCGCATTATCCCTGGTTTCCGCTCGTACTGCCATATGAGTCTCTGCGTTACGTCTAGCGGGCTCACGCTGTTGTTGTTTCGTTCAAACATTATGGACCATGACAAGCAGACATTGGGACAAAAGGAGAACTAAAATGAGGATCAATATCCAGTGGCGGAGCCAGGAATTTTTCATAGGGGTGGCCGGGCATGGGCCAGCAGTTACTTTGGGATGGCACAAAAAACATAATTTTGCAAATAAACATGTCACTCATCCAACCTTAAAATACTTTTTAAAGTATTGTAGGTGCCCAAATCACAATGATGTATAATGTACAATAGCTAGCCTACAATGACATTTTTATTAAAGTTCACCAAATAACCAAGTGTCATAATTTTACTCACGTTCAAGTTATTTGATCAAATAAAACTTAGAAAATTCACTTTGAAAACACAATACATATCTCCCAATGCTGAAAAAAATTTAAATAAAATTAAACAAAAAAAAAAAAGGATAAAAAGGTTAAAAAGGACCAGACAATCATGTCAATTAATAAAAAGGTTAAAAAGGACCAGCAATCATGTCAATTATTACTGAAGTAAATTTTATTTCAAGGGCAAACTATGAAAATTCAGCAAACTTACAAGCTGTTTCCAAATTA
This sequence comes from Leuciscus waleckii, assembly GCA_900092035.1. Lineage (NCBI taxonomy): Eukaryota > Metazoa > Chordata > Actinopteri > Cypriniformes > Leuciscidae > Leuciscus > Leuciscus waleckii. The sequence continues at coordinate 74,975 of FLSR01000798.1, read as the reverse complement.
CATGACACTAGTTACACTAGTACAAACAACCTACATTAGTTGGATTCTATGGTTATTGTGGTTTAAAGCAAAGAAATTCACAAATTCATCAAGGTTCAGAGACTTGGCTCTCCTGGACTCCACACTTAAGACACCAGATTGCTCAGTCTATCATCATTCATGGTTGAGCGCAGGTAACTCTTTACCAGTTTGAGAGTAGAGAAGCTACGTTCACATGCAGCTGTACTCACAGGAATGGCAACAGCAATTTTGCACAATCTAAAGAGCTTGTGGAATACCTCTTTAAATGGCTCAATGAGCACAGTCAAATCTACAACACTAGTGGGTTTCTGTATGCCAGCTTGCAGTTTTCTCTCCAGAATTATTTTAATTTGGTGAAGTTCATGTCTTAGGTCATCTATGTTGCATGAATAGATAGAGGCAAATGGAAAAAGTTATTCCTCCTGGCAAAATGTTGCACTAGTGGGGTTTAGAGCTGGGATTCCCATCTTAATTTCACAGTTTGGATTTGAGAATTGTCTGTTTAACTCACTCAGCATATTGTCAAGCACGGGGTTGAATATACTGGTCCGAAAAGTGTCTTTAGTACTTTCAGAACGGCCAGCTAATTGGGACATTGTAACATATCCATTGAAACTTTGAGCTCTGTTTAGTCTTTCTTTTTGGAGCTGGCTCTGTTTCAATGCTGCATTGTTCAGCAGTGTTTAAGACATCTTTCCAGAGTCCTTCAAAGTAGGATTCATCCCTGTAACAATGAAACCAATGCATAAGAGCTTCAATTAGATCTAGGGCTGAACCCAAATCAAGAGATGGTGATTTAAGAATATCAGAGAGAAATCTTTTGTCACCAAATAGCTCAGTGAAGGTCACTAAAAGACTAATGAATTCCAGGTCTATTTAAGCAAGAAGTCCACATGCATCAACGGTTCTATCTCCCTGTTTTCTTCCTCTGCACACCAATTACAGCAGGTAATCATTTGAGTACAGTATTGCATGCCATATTGACAAGCCCACCTTGTGTCACTTAATTTTTGCAGCTCTCTGTGTGCACTATCATACATTTATTTCTGTATGTTAAGCTATTTGATATGAACATAGGAGCCTGACATGAATGAATCCAGTCTCTGCAAAATTGTAAAGAAATATTCAGCTTGGGGGACTACTTTCACAATGTCAACTAACACTAAATTAAGGCAATGGACATTGCAATGTACATAAAATGCCTTCTTTGCCACCTCCTTAATACGAGACAGAACGCCAGAGTGCTTGCCACTCATTACGGAGGCACCATCATAGGCTTGCCCAACCAGGTTACTCCTGTAATCCAAGCCATATCTTTCAAGGATATGGATTATTTTTTTCTGTCAGTCCTGCAGCATCCAGGCGCTCTGCAGCTTCAAAATGTAAGAAGCTTTCCTTAACTGCTCCTTGGTAGTAGTATCTTAGCACCAAAGAGATCTGTTCTTTTTTTTCTGTTGGTATCTTTAGGTTCATCAGCCATAATGGCAAAAACCTCACTTTCCTTGACCTCATTTATGATGGAGACGCGCACCATTTCGGCCAATGTGTCCAAAGTTTCATTTTGAATATGATGACTTGTGTATTTTGCGTTTTGAGGCCCCGCCAATTTCTTCTTAACAGTTGGGTCATGGTTGCCAATGACATTTAATATTTCTAAAAAGTTTCCCATGTTGTCAGCATCAGCTGTCTCCCTGTACCCCCTCTGGAATATATTCTGGGTTGCAGTTAACAGCAAGACTTCTGCTACAGTTTTTATGCATGTACGATTTTCCTCTATTTTGTTGTTTGTACTCTTTATTTAAAATAGTCTTTAAAGATTAATCAGTCTATTTTCTTCTTTCAAATTCCTTCCAAGCCATCATTGCACTTATGTGTGCCTCAGACTTTGCATGCCCAGCAAATCCACCATCTCTAAATGTTGCCTTTTTCCAATTATTTATCCCACAACAGAGTAAAGACTGAATCTGTTTAGAAGGCCAAAGTTTTTACAAGCGAAACAGTACACTGAGTCCTGGCACTGGGAGTATTCTATCCATGGGTGTAAATTGCACCATGAGGCTTGAAAGTTTCTTCGTCTGTCACCCTGGAGAGTCCTGGGGAAGACTTTAAGGTGTGGCTGGACTGAAACATCAGCTCCCATCAACCATCAGACAAATACTTTTCTTTTTTACTGTTTTTCCCATCATTTACACCTAAAATTTGACTGAGGTTCTTTAATAAATCTGAAAATAAGACTTATAATCAAGGTATGTGTGAAAGGTAGTTTATCCAGAGGTCCAATTGGGTCTGCGTGGTTAGTTGGCTCTTCCTCATTCTCAAAGTCTGTCTCCTGAACTGTCTGAGAAAGTGCTGGAAAACAAAAATCAGTCTCAGTTTGTTTTCATACACTTTTAAATTATTGTTTTCTATATCACTTGTTGTATTCATATATACCAGTAGAGTAGTCAAGAGTAGTATCTTCGACTTGACAGAGACGCCGCTTACTGAGAATAATTCTCCTGCTGCTGTCTAACTTTATTAGACAGGTGAGCAAATGCACATAAAACTAATCAATGTTATATAGCTCAACATAATGAAATATTTGAATATGATCAGTATGCTATTCTAATGTTGATCTATCTTACCGCTAGTCTCATACAGCCAACAAACTAACACATAGAATAGCATTATAACTGTCATGATTCATGTCTGTGTTCCCCTGTCTTGTCCCATGTTTAGCAGTTCCCCGTTACGTTGATTAGTCTCCCCAGGTGGTTCTTATTAGCCACGCCCACTTGTTATCTTGTTAAGCTTGTCTGTCTGTGTATTTAAGCCCTGTGTCTAATTCAGTCTTTGTCAGTTCTTATTGTTGCACCATGGTGGTTGTTCTGTTCCTGAGTCGCAGTCCTGAGTTTGTGTTTGTATATGTGAAGTTTTGAGTTTGTTTAAATAAAAAAACTACTGCACTTGGATCCTGCTTCTCCTCTGCTTCACCAAAACGTAACAATAACTTTCAACACACTCAAATGCAGTTTAGTGTGATTGTGTACACCAAGTGAAACAGCGCTGCGTTACCTCACAAGTTTCATTCGTCAAATAAACTGACCTCTGTGAGTAGGAATTCAGCACTTCGGTAGAATGAAATGTCCGTATTCCTTTATATCTGTGGGACTCACGTGTGGCGTTGATATCTGTCTCTCATTAGTTATCACGCCCTGCTTCATACCACAGTCATGTTAAAAACAATGTATTCACTCATCCATAAACATTGTTAGATCCATAAGCATGACAAGAAGTTTCATAAATCCGCTTATGCGTCATCAACCTACGCCTTTGTTATTGTAAGAGGTTAGCAGCCCCTAGCGGCGAAACAAAATTACATATTGTAGCTTTAAATAAGCAGTGCTTTTCAGGTTTTACAGGTATATCTAACGGTGAGTTAGACACAGATTAGGTAGATAAGGTACAGAAATATAATAAAGTAGCCTAATCAAATGTAAAATATAACACTGCATAGTCGTCACTGTCTAAATTAAATATAGATGAATCTTCATTAAAGTTACAAAACTTATTCAGTCAAGAGCATTGAGTGAATTTTTTTTTTTTTTTTTTTTTTTTTTTGCATTGAGTATTGTTTGATTAACATTAAAAACAGACAACAGCAGGGATTTTAGGCTGCTGATAGCCTACTGTACATGTACACATGCATTTTCTTTCTCAACTGTTTACGTTCACTTAAATCATAACCGATGTTTACTAGGATACTCACCAAGACTGACATTTTGACATCATTTTGTGTGAAATTGTCCATTCAAACGCAATACCTGAAAAAGAGCCTAATTCTGTATTCATGTTCTGTCAATTAACATTAACTACGATTAATAAATGCTGTAAAAGTATTGTTCATTCATTCTTAGTTTAACTAAAGTAGTTAACTAATGAAACCTTATTGTAAAGTTTTACCAAACCAGTTTGAGATGATTTGAGCTCTGTGAAATGCGGAGTATTCTGCTGAACTAAGTAGTCATCAGAAGATGGGTACATGTCATCATAAAGGGATGGACATGGTCAGCAAGACAGGAACAATACTCAAAAAGGCTGTGACATTTGAATGATGCTCAAATACTAAGGGGACCAAAGTATGCCAACAAAAATCTCCTACACCATTACCCCACCACCAGCCTGAACCGTTGATACAAGGCAGGGTAGATCCATGCTTTCATGTTGTTTACGCCAAATTCTGACTCCATCTGAATGTTGCAGCAGAAATTGAGACTCATCGGACCAGGCAATGTTTTTTTCAATCTTCTATTGTCCAAATTTGGTGAGCTGTGAGAATTGTAGCCTCAGTTTCCCGTTCTTAGCTGACAGGAGAGGCACCCGGTATGGTCTTCTGCTGCTGTAGCCCACTTACTTTAAGGTTGGACGTGTTGTTTGTTCAGAGGTGCTCTTCTGCAAACCTCAGAAGTTATTATTTAAGTTACTGTTGCCTTTCTATCAGCTCAAACCAGTCTGGCCATTCTCCTCTGACCTCTGGCATCAAAAGTCGCTCATTGGACATTTTCTCTTTTTTCGGACCATTCTCTGTAAACCCTAGAGATGGTTGTACTTGAAAATCCCAGTAGATCAGCAGTTTCTGAAATACGGCTCATCTGGCAACAATGCCACGTTCAAAATCACTTAAATCGCGTTTCTTCCCCATTCTGATGCAAATTTTGAACTTCAGCAGATCGTCTTGACCATGTCTATATGCCTAAATGCATTGAGTTGCTGCAATGTGATTGGCTGATTATATATTTGCATTACAGAGTTGAACAAGGGTATTTAATGAAGTGGCCAGTGAGTATATTCTTTCTGCATGATAGTCATTTATATGTTTGTGCAAAAATCTTGACAAGGAGATGCATGAAGACATTTTTAATTCAGATCCCTCAATTGAACCAAACTAATTTTGGCAGTAGCCAATTCCAACTTCATGTCCTTTCAGTTTCTGTTCCTTTTTTTCTGCCCTATAGTGGCCTAGTACAGTTAAAACCCTACTCCAACCATCCACCAAACCTTCAATGGAGTTTCATCTATTGTCCCTGCTCTTAAAAGCCTCTTCCTCTTTTTCCTTTTTGATCTCCCTTAATCACCAAGCTGACGTCTTTGCCAAGCTAGCTTAAAGTTAGCAAAGAAACCTTCACTTCTAGTTGCAGATTGTATTTTGATGTGTCTTCAGAGCTATTGTGACATCAGCACTCACATCAAGTGTCACTTTTCACTGTCTGATTATTCAAAGATCACAGTGCTGAAATAAATGTGTGTACTTATGAAACAAACTAATCTGATCCCGTCGTTTTGTGTTGTGTGACACGTGAGCCATTGCTAAAACAGTTTGTGTTTTTGCTGTGTGTCCTTGAACTCACTCTTCGTGCAGATAATAAGAAGCCACAAACATTTGGCATGAATAGCGCTGAGGGTTTAATAGTCAAGCAGATGGAGTTTGGGGTCTTAAATGCCATGGTTGTTCATTTATGAACTAATCATTTAAAGATGCTACTTGACTGACCTTTTTAAAGCATTTGGTTGGTGCTCTTTTATAAAAGGCCAAAAAAGAATAATTCCCAAATCAAAATTCAAGACAAAAAAAGCGCTGTGTATTTGCACGTGCCCTCGCTTATGAAAATATTTTTTTTAAACGATCGAGAGCAGGGTTTTATAATATGTTATGAAATGAATTCAAAAAGTTGGGACACGATTTTGAAGATTATGAAAAGCAGGGGTGCTATTTAGTAGAACTGTTGAGTTATACCAATTGTCTCATACTGCTCTTAAACACGGGTTGAGGATCCAAATGCAGCTTTTATTGGGGCAATCCAGAATCTTAATCCATAAAACAGGTCAAAACTCGGGTATCATACAAATTTTATTCAATTCTCGATTCGATCCTCGATTTTCGATTCAGTGAATTCAATGATTACATTTTCACAGGCCCTAGAACAACAAAATAAAAAAAGATTATTTTTTTCTTGTTTTTGATCCATGTATCCTTGTACTGTAATACTAGTGTTATGCAACATTTTAAATACCAGTGAAATTGAACAATTCTCGATTCCAATATCGATACCACAGCTAAAACTACCAACTAATATACATTTCAAAGATTATTAAAGACAAGTAAACAGTCATTAATAATAAAAAAGAAAGAATGTAATTACACTTAGCAATAGCACAAATAAATAAATACAATTGAACAAAGATACAAATTAAATAATCAGTGTTTTTCAAGGTTTTTCAGCTAGGGCCTAGGTCTCAGGACCAGAAATTGAATAAAGCACTCAAATGTAAAATAACTGCATATAATCTTCACTATAGGGGTGGGAATCACAGGGTACCTCATGATACGATACATGGCTCACGATAGTGATAATATCACATTACAGCAATTCTGCGATAATCAATATATTGCTAGACAATCCTATAATGATATATTCACTATTTCTGTCTACCTATGAAAACAAAATGCCTGTGAAAAGGTTAAAATATATTTATGTGATTGTCTACAATGATCAACGCTTCCAAAACATGTTGTATAAAGACATCTTTGACGCTCTTCACAGAGCGCTTGTACAGATACACATTGGAGCGTTTGAAAGCTGGTGTCTATCAGCAGATCCCAAATATTTCCACTGATAGACGGATCCACTGATAGACACCTGCTTTCAAACGCTGCTGTCTGTATCTGTGTGAGTACCCAGTGAGGAGCGTCAAAGATGTCTGTTTACAACATTTTTGTCCCATCAATGGTATAAAAGCCGAAGTAGGTCCAGACTTTGGATTTAAACATGGCTGGGGCATCTATTATTTTACTCACACTGCTGTTTGAAACACTCTTCATTATCATGAACTCCGGTAACAGTCACTCTTGTGCCCCACAATTAACACTCCTTACGAGAAGTGTGGAAGAGATTCAACTAACAGTCATGCTGCCTTCATGTTCTCTTGGGAAGTTCCTAATTATGTGTTCGGAAGTTATAATGCCATGTGCATTAAAGTGATTTTAATATAAGTGAGGAAAATGGGCAATTCATGTAGATTTTTCTTTTTCACTTCCCGACAAAGACAGGAAGCTTTTTAGCACTAGTGTGACAGAATGAAGAGCAAAGGATATGTGTTAGTGTAATTGATGCTTTATCTCTGCCTTTTATCATTCCTGTGTTGCCACAGAGATGTTTTTTGTTTTTGTTAGACAAGTGAGTTGCTTTTTGTTAGATTTATTGCCTTTCTTCATTAACAGTGCCCATACAAAATGTGTAGAATGTAATGTAACATTATATATATTATTATAATAGATTATTATTATTTTAGTATTCTTTTTATTTATTGTTTTTTAAATGCTTGATTGTGACCATTTGGCTGTAGATTAGATTCAGGATTATTTTATCAATGTATACCCTCGGTTTCACAGACAAGGCTTAAGCCTAGTCCCAGAATAAAATGCTAATATTTTAGCTTTTTTACTGAAAGCAACTTGCACTGACATATCTTAAATTATTATTATTATTTTTTTTTTTTTAAGGCAAGTTTGTAAAAGCTACTTAAATTTCCTAATTGAACTAAGGCCTAATCCTGGCTTAATCTAAACCATGTCTGTGAAACCAGGCCATAAAGCTGTTGCACAAAGAAAAGTCCAGTTTTCCCACTATTAATTGTGCAATAATGACATTTATGTCATAGTATACCCATTGATATCTTTGAAGGCAACATCATAGTTGATTAATAGATTCTGATGTCAGCATGTGGCTAAGATAACAACTGTAACCTAATAGGCTATTCTAAAATGTAGGCTACACTGTACTGACAAATAATGGGTGTTTTGTGTATTTAGATTGAAATATTTAGTATTGAATTCAAATATGCTAAAACTTTTTGTCTAAATTTGCAGCTTATTAAGTATTGGAATACAATTGTAATATCACTATTTGTCAGAGCCGATAGCCAACATGTAGCGTGATTGCACTTTGGGCGACTGAGTTCGAGTCCCGGCTCGTGTACCTTTCCCAAACCTCTCTCTCCCACTACTGGCAAAAAAGGACTGAGGTGCCCTTAGCAAGGCCCTAACCCCCAATCGCTCTCCGGGCACCACAGTAAAAATGGCTGCCCACTGCTCTGAGTGTGTGTGTTAATTACTCACTACTCATGATGTGTGTGCACTAACTTGGATGGTTTAAATGCAGAGGACAAATTCCTAGGATGGGTTACCATACTTGGCCTCCACATGTCACTTTCACTAACTTTTTTTCAAACCTGCCCTGGAGCACCCCCAGCACTGCACATTTTGTATGTCTCCCTCATCTAACACACCTGATTCAGCTCATCAGCTCATTAGTAGAGACTGCAAGACCTGGGCTGCATCCCTGTCAGGCAATGACTTAGCAGGCTGCATTTATACATGAAGATACCTCTCGAACCTGATTTTAGACAGACTTCAGTTTACACATCACTGCTGTTCTGATGGTTATACTACAACACTTATTTAAAAAAAAAAAAAAAGAGTTTTTAATTGTATGTAAAATTGTAAATGAACCTTTTTGATGATTTTTATTTTGAAAAATATTCAATAACTTAACTGTAATTCACTGTATTGTTGCCAAATTCAGTTCACACATTACCGATGTCCTGATGGTTATACTACAACACCTTGGTAGTACTATCAAATGATAGCCTATAGCGATGTCATCAGGATACACATACACCGGTAGGCAGTGGCCCACCTTACCGGGTGACCACGTCGTGGTCCACCAGAATTTATAGTTTACCCACCTCTTTTTTTACCACTACACCACTGGTGACAACCAATTGAATATTTAATTACTACTTCTTGCTAGAAATGTCATCAAAAGTGGGAAAAGTTGGTAAAAATGTAAACTTTACACACAAACTGACCCCCAACCTCAAATTTCAGACTCAATCTTTATGTTTTAGTTCAACAATCAGGGAATGGAAATTTTTTTAAGTTACTGGCCAATTGGTGAGCCAGTTTTTATAGTCTTTTAGAGTTAATTGTTTAACCCCGATTATAATAATAAGAAAAGTGTTAAGCATATGATCTTCATGAGGTCAATGTGACCGATTCGAATTATTCTCCTTGGCGCATTTCCTCCGTCTGATCATTTACAAACAAACACTCACCTGCATCTCCCACCCCTGAAGCAGAAGCATGCTGTTTGCAGATTTCCACAGAGACCCGGCACCACACAATACGGACTAAACCACTGCTGTGTTTCTAATTACAGTGTTAATTGCAATCCAAAGTGGGAATGGATTAGGATGAGTCTTTTTTTCAAGTGGGGATGGATTTGGATGAGTTTTTTTTTTTTTTTTTTTTTTTTTTTGTTCTCAGCATGTCTCTGGAGAAACCACCAGCAATCAGGTTGAGTTTTGGATCTGGTGAAGGAACTAATTTAGTGAATGACTCCCTTTTTAAAATGCCTGCATATGTTGTTTTTGACACTACCAGTAATATATATATATATATTACTATATATATATATATTATAGCCTTGGCTGGGGGCTGAGGGCTGGGTTGGAAAATATGTGACGTCATTATGGTGTGGCTGACGACAAGACATGAAATTTCTCTGTACTGTATAGGCCTATGTGTTGTAGCCATTAAAGAAAACATTTAGTTTCATATTTGTTTAAATATTATAGGCTAATGTTATTTTTTTATTTAAGCAATGTTGATTATGAAAGTGAGAATGCAGCATGAGAAAGATAAAGATACATCATGAGATGGCAATATGGCTGGAGACATGGAGTGGGTAAGACATGATTTTGACCACTTCATTGAGTTTTGTTTTGTAGAAAGACTATTTTTAAAAGATTTTCGTTTTGTATAAATTGTATCTTAATTTTGATCAATGTTTTATCAACCTTATTTAATAAATAAGAAGCAAATATATAGCAGACAATGTAATAA
>FLSR01000798.1:49097-64967 GCA_900092035.1 Leuciscus waleckii | reverse complement strand
TCAAAAAGATGTTTGGAAGAAAGCTGCATTTATGTTTTGATCAAAAAGATGAAAAAAAAAATACAAAAAAAATGTAATATTGTGAAATATTTTACAATTTAAAATAACTGTTTTCCAATGTAATACATTTTAAAATGTAATTTATTCCTGTCATGCAACAGTGAATGTTCAGCATCATTACTCCAGTCTGCAGTGTCCCATAATCCTTCAGAAATAATTATAATATGATGATTTGCTTACTATTATCAACATTGAGAACAGTTGTGCTGGTTAATATTTTAAAAGAAACTATGATACACTATCATTTAAAAGTTTGGGTTTATTAAGTAAAAAATAAATAAAAATAAATATTTTCAAATAAATGCTGTTCATTTGAACTTTCTATCCATCAAAGAATCCTGAACAAAATCTATCACTGTTACCACAAACATATTTATATTTAATATATGAGAACATCATATAAAATAAGTGTTATTAAAAATGAGCACAACAACTTATAATAGAGCACCAAATCAGCATATTAGAAGGATTTCTGAAGGATCATTGTTAAGGTTATTGGTCTCCCGAATTGCCACTGTCACTCATGTTACCTCAACTCACTATCTCTCATTGCAAATGCATGACTTCCGTTTGCTGTTGTGAAAGCCTCTTCATACTGTCTGACGTTTGTCCAAACTGATGGACCTCGGAGAGCTTTCCTCGCCCATGAACCCAACAATCCATTGCACAGGCATCAAGATGGATCTGAAAAAAAAAGTGGGAAAAGAAAATACTGCAGAAATGCCATGGCAACATACATTAAAAGCTGACCTCCACAGTCACGGGCCATTCAATGTCACGTCAAATGAAAGATACAATTCAGCTGAGAGAAAGCGATGGGTTTATCTTCAGGTTCAGCCATGCTGGGATGTGGAAACATATGGTGCTGGAGAAAAAGAAATCAGGAGAACTCTAATGTGATTGTCTAAGGTACATTGAACAACTTGTGACAATTCTCTCAGCTCATGTATTTATTCATTCAATGTCTGTTCTTCACTTGGTGATAATTGTTTGAATTGGTACAGCAAATGTTATTGCTTTTGTGTATGTAGGGAGATTAATTCCTGCGGCGTTCCCCTATGTATGAGTGGGTGCCTTCGAGAGTGTCTTCTCGATGTATTCTTATTTTCAACTCTCTCCGGCTCGGTTTCCTTCTTTCTTTCAATTTGTCTGCCTCTTAGCATGACTCTGTGTGTATTTTACTATTTGTCTCTCACTCTTTCACTCTCATTTTCAAAAATGTTATATTAAGGGGTTGTTTGGCAAAAAAAAAAAAAAAAGGGCTGTTTAGTTGTTTATGGTAGCCTGGCAACTTCACAACTTTGCTGTATTATTCTAGCATGTTTTCTAATGTGGCTCATCCATTCTGAATTTATAGTCCAAACAATATGTTTTAAAATATTACTTGTAATGTTTTAAGCCTTTTTGTTCAGTGTTAGGGAAGAGGCGGGAACCGGCGAACGTTTCACAACTTTAATAATCATAAAATGAACAAACACAAAACAAAAGTAAAAGCAACAGCCCCTGCTTGCCACAGTTTTTAACTGAAGTCATTTGTGAATCTGTTTTGCTTTGAGTACAATACAAAATCAGATTAGTTGTTTTATCAAATTGTTTATCAGACTTACTTATTGGCTATTTATAATGTTCTTTTTTGGTATTTATAATAAATTTTTTTTTTTTTTTTTTTTTTTTTTTTTCATCGATTTCAAAATTTAGAAAAAAATACCAAATGAAGGTACCAGGTGACATGATGGTGACTAAATGATGACCGAATTTTCATTTTTGGGTGAACTAACCATTTAAGCATAAGTGACCTGAAACCTTTGAACACTAGTGTATATGAAATAATTTAAACTCAAAACAATATTTGATCATGTGAGAGACTGAGACATGAAAAGTACAGGGCCAATAGACAATTATACAGTTTACTTCATTGTACACATCATATTTTGGCAGCAGAATAGACAATTTTAGTCGTGCTGCTCTCCCCTCGTCCTGCACCTACTGTATAGTTCACACTCCACTCTCTCTCACCTTTTCATCAAATCCACATACTCTTCCATTTTCATCTGGTGCTAGAATAATGGTGTTTTTAAACACTATTGCTGCATTGGCTTTGGACTTTTTTACTTCCTGGTTATTTAATGGTTTTGCAGGAATGTAGGTCTTTAATCAGGCCAGCTGAGCGTTTGATGTGTGATTTAGAACAGTGTGATGCCACAGGATGAACACTCTGAATTTAAACTCTGAGAAAAGAGAGACAGTTGAGTGTGCATGCTCAATGAATGAAAATATCTATCCTATACACACAAAGTATGGGGTCTATCAGATATGTTTGAAAGAAATTTTTATTTTTATTTAGCAAGGATGCATTAATTTGATGAAAGGTGAGTGCATATTGTTACAAATAAACCAACTTCAAATACACACTGTTCTTTTGAACTTTTCAAAACCTGAAATGGTATCTGTTTCCACAAAAATATAAGCAGCACATTTGTTTTCAACATTGCTAATACTAAGAAATGTTTCTTGAGCACTAAATCAGCATATTAGAATGATTTCTGAAGGATGTGGCACTGAAGACTGGAGTAAAGATGCTGAAAATTCAGCTTTGATCACAGGAATAAATTACATTTTAATATATATATATATATATATATATATATATATAAAGATGTTAAAATATTTAACCATATTACCATTTTTACTGTATTTTGATCTTTTTTTTTTTTTTAAGAAAGACTTTCTGTTAACTCTTAGGATTAGCATAGATGACCTCAAAGCCTATTAGACGGGCTAAAACCCACAAAAGGTTAGTTTTGAAGTATTTGAGTTAAACTTGCATGATATCAGGTTAGAGAGAGAGAGCGTATGGCCATGAGACCCTGACTATGACAAATTATGATATGACCCTTGTAGGTTTCGTTGTGTTGCATATATTGATCATCTCATGAGATGGAGTATCCGTGTAAGCTTTGCACTTTCATTGATTGACTCTGATCTGCACTTCATTAAACCCCATTAGCAAACACGCATGTGCCGTCACACTCAGTATGAAGGTCACACATTTGCAGGCTCACACTCGCATTGACACGAGAGATAATGCATGGATTATGAACAGAATTCCTGCCGCCTTCTCATGGAACTCGTCCTAGGAAGTAGAGGGTAGAGGAGAAATAGCTGGTAATCAGGGAGGAGGAGTGTAGGCAGTGATTTTGGTCCTCCTCGGCGGGCCGCGCACCTCATCATTTGCGGGGCAGGGTTGAGCGCTCGGGGGTCTTGCTGGAGGACCCGTATGATTGGGTTGATGAGAGGGTTTTGTTGCGCTGGAGAGGCAGCGTGCCACTGCCTGCCGTAAGAAAGATTATCCCCCATAACTGCCCTCCCACACACTCACACACAAGTATTAAGGGATGTTTATTCAGAGATGGTTAGGAGAGTAGTAGTGTGTTGTACTACAGGAATATTCCTAATTGACTTAATTGTGTCATTTTTAATGTTAATGTTTCAGCAGCCAAACATGTCTTCTTCCGACTTTGTCCATTCATAAATTGCCCTTTTATGTTTAAATGTCATATTTAAATATCTGTTGTGTACTCTGGTGTCGATCTTTCATACATCATATACAATTACAAGTGACAAACTGTACTTCAACCTCCCTCAACCTTGTTTTAATTCACTTCAAATTCAATATGGTGTCTACCCTGACTAAAATTCCTTGTTTGTTCCAAACTCACATTGGTTGAGTTAGAACTTAATATGTTGGGTTGCAATGTCTTAGCAACCACTCCAAAACCCAGGCAATCATGTCAGTGACAAAAAGTTAGTTATTTTGGGGGGGTTAAACTTTACTATAAGGTTCCGTTCATTAGCATTAGCTAATGCATGCCTAACTAACAATGAGCAATACATTTGTTAAAGTATTAGCAATTAATAATTGTTTATTCAAGTTCGATTCCATTTAAAAATAACAGATAGATGTTCAATAATATATTAAATGTTGAAATGAATATTAACATGATTAACATGTCCTTTAGAATGTTTTTTTTTTTAGTTAGCCTATGTTAACAAATGGAACCTTTATAGTGTGACAATTTGTTTTTCAATTATACTAGACACTAGACACGTCACAGACAATTTGATTACCACAGACAATCATTTTGTTGCATCCTACAAGGGATGATGATGGTGTAATTATATATATATTTTATATATATATAATTTAGTCTCTAATTTTTTTCTTTTTTTTTTCTTCACCATGTCCCTTTAAGGGCTCTGTAACATCCCTATAAACCAAAATAAATTAGTTTACACTAAATACACCAATATTGGAAGTGTAACAGATAAACATTAAAAATATTGCATGAGTGTTAGCATGAGATTGGTTGAATCATTTGCCAACCCTCATTATGCATATCCCATAAATCATTTCATAACCAGGTAAAAATTAAACCTGGTTACTTTCTCTTTGTGATTGTGTGTAGTTTTTAATTTCTACTTTAAACCCCTATGGCTTGGTTGCCGTCAACTTCTATTGTAAATGCATTACTGTGAACATTTGTTCATTTTATCAAACTAATCAAAATAATTTCTAATAAACTGGCAGCAACAGTGGTAAAGAGCTTTGTTTGTTTTTTTAAACTCTGACTATTTATTTAAATTCTAACTGCAGTTTTGTGCAGTTTGAAGAGTGTGGGAGGACGTATACAGGTATATGTCATTGTGATTTTCTCATATTTCATTTACTCATTCGTTCCTTGCTTATATGACATCTGACACAAATACATTGCATTGACTATTTCATTGTGCTATTTATCAGGTCAAGGTGAGGTCAACTGCAACTGTCAAATCACCATATCCACCCACAGGAGGCTTGGAAAATGTTATCCTTAGCATCCAATAGCTTGCATGCATAGAATAAAGCAAGCGGTGAACACAATAAACAGAAGGAGAGAGATGGGGAGCTCCGGCTCGTAGGATTGTGATTGTCATGCTGTGATTAATTTAGTTTACTGTAATGGAAAACATCCACAGGTCTGTGGCCGTCTATTATTTTTTTAAGGGGTTCTTGATAACTTCGGAAGCGTGAAAACTATCGGGGGTCCGTGCTCAGGTAATCGACTGCAGCGGACGATGAACTCTTTCGCTCCGCCCGCGATGCAAGGCAACTGTGACCAGAACTGCTTGAATTTTTTTGAAAGGCAAGGTGAGGAGAGGACAGGATGAGGGGGTGTCACTGAATGAATACATTAATTATTGTGCGCACAAGGGAGTGATTAAAAATGGTTCAGGGAGTGAAAAATGCAAATTAAAGAAATGAAACCTGTGATTTTCTCTTTCATATGAGGAAAGAGCAGTTTTAAAATGAAATTGCTGCAGGAGGAACTCCCTCAATACACGAGAGAGCAGCTGTGTACCTGTAAATATGTCTGTTTTTTTCTTTTCTCTTCTAGATGACTTGAGCTGATGTCTGAGACATCAAGGTCTGTGGGTTTATATGTTTTTATTTTAATTTAATTTTCTCTCTTTTTTTTTTAAAGGCACATCTCAGCATAATTTATTTGATCACACTTTAGATTAGGGTCCAATTTTCACTATCAACTAACTATTAACTACAACTTTTGCCTCAGTAAACTCATAATTATTTCTTATTAATAGTTAATAAGGTAGTTGTTAAGTTTAGGTATTGGGCAGGATTAAGGGATGTATAATATGGTAATGGAGAATAAGGCATTAATATGTGTTTTATAAGTACTAATAAACAGCCAATAACCTAGTGATATGCATGCTTATCAATTAGTTAATAGTGAGTATTGGACCCTAAAGTGTTACCATTTATGTTATGTTTATTTTTTTAACAATCATATTTAATAACCAAATTCCAGGTGAAGAACCACTACCCGTAATCCCTGAAGAAAAAACACAAATGGGAGGAATAGTAAGAGTATTTATTATGCTAATAATAAAAAAAAAATGTTGTGTGTGTTTAAAATGCATTATTGTATTGTTGCCATTGTTTAATTGTCGGCGGTAACA
This sequence comes from Leuciscus waleckii, assembly GCA_900092035.1. Classification (NCBI taxonomy): domain Eukaryota; kingdom Metazoa; phylum Chordata; class Actinopteri; order Cypriniformes; family Leuciscidae; genus Leuciscus; species Leuciscus waleckii. Next base: position 58,889 of record FLSR01000798.1, on the reverse strand, counting down.
CTTTATGTTAATGTCATTGTTACATAATATTACATGTAGTTGCTTTAGTAATAAATATAGATTATGCACAATTACATGCAACTAACCCTAAACCAAATCAAACCCTAATCCTAACCCTATATTAAGTAGTTACTTAATATTACTCAATTCTTAAATGTATAGTTACAGTGTAACAAATACCCCTTAATATAAAGTGAAACCATGGCATCTCTTTCATATTTCATATTTCATATTTATTTATTTTTTGCTTCAAATTAAAGTGTGTAATGTTGTAATAGCTTTGAACTCTTTATTGAGATTGTAATTTTGTAATCCTTCAGGAGAAAAAGAAATGGGACAAAAATATATTTTGCATTTGCACTCTATAGTGTTTATAATTATTTAAGCTATAAAAAAGGTTTATTTTCAGGAAAAAAAAAAGCAATCAAGAAATGTGCAGCTCATATTTCAACAATAACCTTCATCTGTCAGCAACAAACACACACACACACACACACACACACACACACACACACACACACACATTTGAAAGTTTATCTATCTGAGCACCACACCTTTCATTTCTGTCTCATCGCAGGAGGAAGGACAAAAAGGAAGTCTCTAAAAGGCACTTCCTAAAAATCCTCCCAGTTCCTTCCTCCGTTCACACACAGAGAGAGACAGAGAGAGCGAGAAAGATTAACTAGTCATTGCTAGCCACTTGGATAAATATAAAGACGAGAAAGATTTCCAAAATATTAGGCCTACAACAGAGATAAAACCCTGGTGAATTTTGGTTAACAATAAATGCTGCCCGCTGATAGCATTGTTTCAGTTTGTTGTTTTAGCACCAAATTCACAAATTAAATTATGCATGGTCAAAAAATGACCTAGACACCTGAACCGACACATTAAAAAGCCATAAATATGTTTGACAACACAATTGGTATAATATAATTGGTATAATAATCATCATTTGATTAATTATGGGGCCATTCACAAATAACAGATTTTTGTTTTTAGAAACGTGAGACGCAGCCCTCAGGAAATATATTTTTTAAAAAGCATTTTTTTGGACACGCTTTTGAGATGTGATGCAATAATGAAAAGAACTGAAATAGCTAAACAGCAGAATAGAAATGTACAATTGAATGCAAAATCATATTCTGTGCAAACAGCCTCTAATTCTGTTATGATCAATAGAAAATGTACACAAACGTCACTTTTCAATAGGGGTGTAAAAGGATTTATGTAGGATTTATGGTCAGAGAAACAGATCAATTTCACAATTCGATTTCGATTCACAAGCTTGCAATTCGATTCAATTCTGGTAACGATTCAAATCGATTCGATATTGATTCATTTTTTGGATGTATATCAGGTACTGTACACGTCAATTTTTCTGAAGAAAAAACATCTCTTAAATCTCAAAAGCTGTAAATAATACAGGGAACCCTGTCAGTTGGTACATACTATAATATTAGGGGATACATTTACAAATAATTTGTGTACAAACATTTAAATTACACATAAAATTGTTTTCATGATGGATTTATTAAATAATACATGAAATATTGGAGAACAGTTGGAGTAAAAATATAATGAATATGTAATATATTGCTTATATCTACTAGCAAAATGCCCCTCTCTACAGTTCATTTTTCTAGAAGCTATCATCACTGAATGGCTTAGACATATTTTTTGCAAGCTGTTTTATTGATTAAAATCGAGAAATTGCTTCTTTTTTTTCAGCCCTATGATGGACAGTTTGCAAATACTGTATATATATAATATAATTTAATGATAGCAAATATGATGCAAAAACTAGCAGAAATACCATGTGCAACTGTTCAGTAAATTCGCCCCACTGTTTAGCTACTGCACATGGGCGTTAATTCCCATGTATACACACACACAAAACACTAGAAAGATTATCCATGGTCATGAAAAACACACCAGACAGAGCTGTGGATTTTCTCAAGCAGACCTCATTGTTTGATACTATAAGATTTATTTTTTGTTAATAGGCTATCTTCATTACCTAGAGATATAATTAAATTAATATTTACTAATTAATTAATAAGTATTAAACAAGTTAAATTAAACAAGTAGCCTAGTCAAAACACATCTAACAGAACAATGTTTATTTTTTACATTGTGTTCTTATTTTTTATTAACGAAATGTCAATTTTCGTCTTTATAAGAGACGACACAAAAATCTTCAAGATAGCCTATACAGCCTACAATCTTCAAATGTATAACGGATTGTCACCTTATAAACAATCCTTTGGAATTGTGGTGGAATAAGCAATGCTATATTGAAATACTTTATTTTATTAGTTCATTAACTATGCCAACTCAACTAATGTATGTAAAGAGCTGGATACTAATTACTAATTAATGTCAACTATTAAATGTAGGCTACTGATAAGAGTTGCCATAGACTAAAGATTTTTTCTAGACTAGTAGTCATTCATTTAAGCAATTACTAATCGCACATTTATATTCAATCCTTGGTATAGGCTATAGCCTATATATTCCGCGCTCAAGCGCATACATAAAACTTGCCGCAAAGCACCGGCAAAAGTAGGCTAATGATAATAAATTTGTCTGAAAAAATAACAAAGCATTTTAATTGTTTATTAATAAACGAGTGTTTTCTAAATCAGTGTCGACTGCAAACATCTCCATACATCTCCGCTGTAAAGTAGATGCACCTTTCATCGGACAGGATTACATCAGATAGTACCGTACGTATTGGCTTTCCATTGGATTTTTTTCGTTGGTGAACATTTCAAGTTTTATAGATATATTTCTCATGTCTGTGAGGCTAGTGATACGCTGTTTTTTCAGTTCATTTTTGAGATACGCTCCAATTCACAGAGATCATGAAAGCGCGTCCTGTTTCTTTTATTTTACAAATGCACAACGTTTTCTTGTTGTTGTGAGTTTACACAAATAAAAGTAGTTGCGACTGATGTATTATTATTTTCTGTATGACCAGAAATGATGGAGTATTTTAAGTTGTTTCCACTGTTGATAGGAAAATGCGAGTGATGGCACCGGCGCGTCCATGTCATGCAGTGCGCGCTCCACACTCCGCACAAACACCTGGATATGTGCTTAATAATAGCGAACATTTATAGGTTAACGTTAGGGCGAGCGGCCATGCCAGACGGATAAGTCCTCTTCGTGTCTAACAAATTAAATCATACATTTTCTACGGCGAGTAAGCGCTGTGCCAGTGGGCGGCTGAAACACAACACTAGAGAAAGCTGGTGTTTTTCTTTAAATAAATTCGTTTAGGCTTTAAAATAAATATTGTTTGTGGGCTAATTAATGCCACAATTATTTGTTTATTTTATAGGCTACTTATATATTTTCATTTTTTGTTTTGCATTGAATACCATTTAAAGGATTTGTTGTGCACTGCAATTCCATCCTCCCATAAAGCCACCTTAAGATTTTTCTTTATAATAAAGGGTTTCTGCCTGGGTTCTCCCAAGGTTTTTTTTCTCCATTAGGTCACTTGATGGAGTTTTTCGGTTCGTTGCCACTGTTGCCTTTGGCTTGCTCAGTTGGGGGTATTTTGGGGATATTTAATTTAATTTTATCAATCAATAAATTCCTGTTGAAACAAACTTTGTTGTATTATTTTAATTTAATACTGTGAAGCTGCTTTGATACAATCTGTATTGTGAAAAGCGCTATACAAATAAACTTGACTTGACTTGACTTGACTTTATATATAAATATAAATATGACTGAACAATTTAACCATTTTCAATCAAGTCAGTTTTTTCTCAGCTATAGTGCCATATTATAGGTATATGTGACTACGGTAACTCATAGCACATCCAAAGACCCTCATTAACTGAACATATACACAAACACATGAATTGAATTCTTCACATGGAAACTCAGTCTCTGTGCTGCATTACAGTGATGTGAGTCTGATCAATTCCATAGAGAAGGGTCTGCAGTTGCAGTCACATGCTATTAATTCAAAGCAATATGCAATTAAATAGATTAATAAATAAACAAAAGCCACATGGCTAGAGGCAGATCTATTGTAATTGGATTGGGGTTGGACTAAATGGAAATGTAGAAGACTCAGGTTGGTGATGGGAAATGATTTTCAGTTGGATGTTTACCAAACTAAAAATGACTGTTGTTTACATTGACCTCTACAACAGTGGTCCAAAATTGGGTTTACTTTAGTACTATAAACAGTTTTAGTACTGTCTTGGGTCACCACTCAAAAATATGGGTCCTAAAGGAACAAAAATTTCGGTTTCACTTTATTTTGATGGTCCCTTTAACACATTCTGTTGACAATAAGTAAAGTTGCACCTACATGTCCACTAACTCTCATTAGAGTATTAGTAGGCTGGTAGGGTAAGGATAAGAATAAGTTGACATGTTGTTGCAAAGTTACTTATAGTCAGTAGAATGTCTATTGGGGACCATCACAATAAAGTTAGCAGATATTAAGCAGACAGTCCACAGTCTGAGAGTTAGCCGGAATGTAGTTGCATAGTTACTTATAGTCAACAGAATGTTCAAAAGGGACAATCACAAATAAAGTGTTACCAAAATGTAATTAAAATAAAATGTCAAGCTTGATTAAATTAGCATAATAATTTAATAAAAAATGTTGCTTGCTTTGGGAATTTATCACCTAGTGATAAAGTTAATTCATTGAATTATGATTTGTATTTTGAAACATGTGCTTGAGTTGTCAGAAGCATTTTTTAGATAATTTTCAAAAATGCTATAATAATAATAAATAATAATAGGTTTATTTTATATAGAGCCTTTCAGAAAACTCAAGGTCGCTTTAAAATAAAGTACAAATAAACATGACTTAGAAACAATACAAATAAACTGAGATGGATAACATAATATAGACGTTCATAAACATAAAAATCTGATCATAGAGTCAGGGGTCAGGGAAACAAGTAGCAAATAGATATGTTTTAAGGTGGGTTTCATCATCCATGAAAGGTCGTGGATGTGTTGGGGAATACATTTGTGTGGGGGAACATAAATGTTAACAAGCTATTATCATTTATTTATTTATTTTTATTTTATTTTTTGGATTGCGTGGTGTACCTATCTAGGATTGAATTATTGCTTTGTTAAACTAAATATCAGATTACCACTGCTGGAAGTTTTTCAAAGATCAAACAAGCTAGTGAGCTATGAACAGTTAGTTGAGTCTGCAAGATGATGAGAGACACTGGGACTATTTGTACATTCTCAAAACTCACTTTTTCCTTTATTTATTTCACAGCTGCTTTTTCCTGTGACTTGCTTGTTAATAATTTAAAAGAAGTCAGCAATCAAAGGAACATGCAATTTACCGCCTTGTACTGTGGCTCATACATATTCAACTGAGGCGTATTTAGTTGCTGAGTGGGGCTGTGTCACGCTACAAGAAATATAATCAACTTTTTTTCTCACTCAATCTTTTTACAGTCCACTGTGAAAAACATCACACGCTGCCCTATTTTCACCCCCCTCTCTCTGTCTTATTCTCTAATTTTGTGTATTGCAATTAGTTTTTTTTATTGCCAGTTTCTAACCATGTCTTCAAAACTTCCTTAAAATTCAAACACTTGTGAACCCAACACCTACATTCGATTCACTAAGCCCCGCCTTAATATAACAAATCATACCTTAGCAACTGTACATCTCTTAGCTTTCCATACAAGCTGTTGCTCTTTGAAGTCAATTACATTTTATTTAAAGGAAATCCTATAGAGGAAATGTGATTTTGTTTTCCCTCTATTCTAAATATAATCTAGAGAAGCTCCCAAAATGAGAACATTCCCAAATGAACAACAAAAACACCTTGCTCTAATGTAAATTCAGTGTCACTAACTGAATGAAGTTTCAGTTTCTTGTGTATGTCCATAGTGTCGATAGTAACTAAAGAGTTCACATAGTCAATGTGTTGTAGGACCATGAGGAACATTTCAAATCACTAACCATAGGATAATTTGCTGGGTTTGAATAGATTGGTAGATTCCCGACTCTGCAGTTTTTAATCACATTTATGCATGATTTAATTATTTATTTTAAGCAAAATAGAAGATAAAAGATAAAAGATTACATGCAATGTCACACTTCATCTCATCCATCTGTCCTCATCATTATTGCTCTGTCAGGTCACAATAATAGTACAGGTAAGATAAGCAGGCAGTAATTAGATGGCCTAAAATGCCACCAAAAGCAGAATAATTTGTTTAAAGGACCTTGAATCTTTGCCCTGAGGACATGTTGCTCTCTTTTAAAAGGAAAGAATTGCTGGAATTATTTTTTGTGATGTTTGCAACAAAAGCTTATTACACATATGCTGTAAATCAAGCAGAAGGTTTCAGATTCTTCTCTAGTATCTTTGTGTTGATCCATCTTTATACACTTGGCTAAGCCTTTGCTTGATCTTATTGTGACTGTCAAAAGCTAACTGCAGGTTTTGTCTCTGATTATTCATTGATATATTTACTGTGCTTAGGGGTGGACAACATGGCAAAAATATCATATCACGATTTCTTCAGGAAAATCACGATTAAATCACACTTTTTTCATGTTGGTTTTAATGTTTTGCAAGTGACTGAGCAGTGCAGACAAACTAATTCCCCTATTTTAAAAATGTAGTCTTATAAGGTAACAAAATATAAAAGAAAAAATAATGTCAGACAATTTTAGGGTAGCAAGATGAATATCTTTATTTCATTATTTTATCTTTGTTTAATAAAAATAAGAACAAAGATGCCATTAAACATACAATTGTATACAAATGAAATAAACTGTGGTTTTTTTTTTACTGTAGGTGTTGCCTTGACTCATGCACAAATTTAATATACAGACACGCATCTGATGCACTGTTTATGTTCACTTAAGACACAACCAATTGTGTTTATGTAAACCTTGTATGTATTTGACAGTTTAAGCACAATAAAATGCGAAATATAACCTAGTTTAGTGCTCACGCGCTGTTTGACAGGCTTTTAGTGTGCGCGTGCGCTTTGGGTGTATGCGCTCAGAAAGGATTTAAAGAATCTGACATGAGGATTTTGAATGTACAACATGTCCATATCAGCCCCGACCATTAGTCTGGTTTCCACCAGTTTCTCCCAAGCTTCCATTCAAACGACCCCAACCCCACCTCTCACATCCATCCATGGCCATCAACACGCTGTAATTGAACCAGGGCGTCCTTAATACATATCCCCCTCAGACGCTGCAGCTAAAGTGGCTGTAAGAGGCACAGGCTGATTGGGGAATCAAGGCAAGAGCTTCTCAGCCTGCAGTTTGCCGGCACCAGGCTTAGAAGTGAACCCGCAAGAGTCCCGCTGAGGGGGCTGGACAGCTCTCCTAAAAAGGATGGAGTGGAGAGTGGCCCTCCTAATCACAAACTGCCATCGGCTGCAATACCCAGGGGCCATTGCAATCGGCCCATCCTGAAGGCGGCCGGCACCATAGCCCAAATGGATGTTTATAAGATGCGTTATGTAGACGCAGCCCCATTTATTCTCCCCTGATTAGAGCTGTCAGGGCTGATTCCTTATGGGCTTTTTTATTTATTTCTCCTCCTCGGAGGGACGGGAAACTGTTGAGCACAGCACAGGAGCGGGGAGCGTTTACTTGGAGAATAAAACGGGAATGGGGATTTTAGCGAGGGAAAAATATCTGTGAGAAACTCTGGTGAGTTTATACCCATTCCACATTTGAATCAGAGACTGTGGTCATTAATCAACATATTGGAGGGATTCTGAGGGAATTAAACACTTCTGAGCCGTCCTGAAATCCTGTCATTCCTGTCAGACCGTAACCCAGATAGCAACCACTTGAAATTAGACTTTCTGGCGGTTCCAAAACTGTATACAGCGAATACAGACTAGATTTTAGTCCATCACTTCCTGAAAGGCTGTGAGAATCAGATATAGGTTAGTGGTTCTCAGCTGGTTTTGCTCCTAGACCCATATTTTATTTTGAACATCACGCTTGCAAGCTGAAATAATGCCAAACCTGTATCTAATGCAGTTTGGGTTGTGTTTTTTTAATCATTTATTTTTTTTACTTTAAGTACTTTAAGTAACCCATCAGTGTTGACATTTGTCAAATTTTTACTAGCTTACCAAGTGACAGATCACTGCGCTAAACTACAGCCAAAATAGGTTGGATGAACAATGTCTGGATGTTGGATGTTGGTTGGATGTCGGATGAACAATGTCTGGATGTTGGATGTTGGTTGGATGTCAAATTTTTTTTTTATGTATTTATTTATTATGTTTTTGTCATTAAAAATTAGCTCATTAGCTATAGGAATTATATCAGTCTAATAGATAAAGTTATTCTATTTTGCAATTGAGATTTTGCTTTACTATAGGCAAGAAAGTCTGTACTAATAAGCTTATATGGTTTATTTCACAATTGTACTTATTTAATGGTGCAAAATATTTTTTACATTTTGTCATAACTTTTTTATTTGTTTTCAAAATGTGTAACTTTTTTATTTATTTATTTATTCATTTTTTGTAATAAAATGTACAGATTTTGAATATGATCTCAGACTTTTGAACTCTACTATAGATAAATTAAAATGGAAATTAAAATCTTAATCTTAGATCTAAAGTATGTATGCAAAATCATGAAAAAAATACTATATTTATACTTCAGTTACATTAAGAGCATCCTTTTTAATTTTTTGCCTTAATCATGGTTTGTCATTCGTGTGCAGTTCAGTCCTCATAAGTACATTTTATTATTTAGAAGACACTTTTATCCAAACGCTTACAAATGAGGAGAACAATAGAAGCAGTCAAACCAACAGTAGGGCAAGTCCAGCATGGTACATGTACATGGTATGTCAATGTTTAAATTTTTTGTTGTATTTTTTTGCCGAAAAATATTTTAGCCGTTTCTTGAAAGTGTCTAAAGACTCAGCTGCACGGATTGAGGTAGGCAAGTCATTCCATCAGCAGGGAACAGTCAAAGTAAAGGTCCGTGATGGTGATTTTGTGCCTGTTTGGGATGGTACCACAAGGCGCCGTTCACTTGCAAAAAGCACAAGCTTCTGTAAGGCACCTAAGTGTGAGCTTAGGTATGGTTAGACAACCAGTGGTTGTTCTGTAGGCAAACATCAGTGCCTTGAATTTTATGTGAGCGTCTATTGGCAACCATTGCAAACTGATGAAGAAAGGTGTGACATGCATAAGGAATTCTATCCAGGGAAGCAATAAGTGTAAAGGGGGATCCAAACTGACATGCATGATGACACTAATCCCAGAACAATGCAGACGGGAGAGAAAACAAGGGTTCCCTTTCAAGGGAACTCGCGTTGCGTCGAAATTGACGCTATGGGGAACGCTTTGCGTGATGACGTCTTGAAGCACATGTAAAATCAGTCCAATGGTGTGGCGGAACGTCAGAGGCGGGTGACGTCACGTACCAGGAAGCTATAAAAGCCGGCCCAAAACAGAAAACGAAAGCTTTCTGAGTCTTCAGTTGCGCTCTGTGTGAAATCTGTCTGTATATTTGGTGTTGTCTGTCTATATCACATATATATATATATTCAGTATGGCGAGCAAGCAGCAGTTTAGAGTGTGTGTCCATCCCTGCCCGCGTTATTTAACGGGAGGTGATACTCACACTCTTTGTGTTGTTTGTTTGGGTGAGGAGAATGCCCAGTCAGCTCTCGAGGGTAGTGCCTGTGTGCATTGCGACGCGCTTCCATTGCGTACGCTCCGATCCCGCTTGGCTCGGTTCAATCCCGATCGCGATCGCAATCCCGATCGCGTTCCC
>FLSR01000798.1:24726-35919 GCA_900092035.1 Leuciscus waleckii | reverse complement strand
GCAGAATGTATTGATAAATCCATGCATTTGCAATTAAATTTGCTTTTCAACTTTAAAAAAGCATGCAAAAGCACCAGAAAAGTATAATATAATTAGTCCATATGACTTGTGTTATGTCAAAAGTCCCCTGGAATCATGCAATATTGTTTTGCCATTAAGTTATTCATCAAAAATCTTGAATAGCTTTCCTTGGCATGTTAATGAAGAAACTCTTAGAGTTTAAAAAGCGAAACTTTTTATTTTATTTTATTAATTAATTAATTTTACTTTTTTTTCCCGCCAATGTTTTTTATTTATTTTTTTTATTTTTTTTATTTTTTTGTATGTTGCCAGCCAGCGCCAGCCTTTTTGATCATTTTCAAAAAACTTTCATGGCCCTCAGAATATTTTGTTGTATGAAAATCTGAACACGCAATATATCATTATGAAATAACAAAGCCTCTGCTTTTAATCCAAAAAAGAATGCATAAAGCTAGAATAATATATTCTAGCTTCATGCATTCTTTTTTATCAACATTACATGTTCTTATTTTTACATGTGCATAAGCAATGCTTCTATTGCTTGTTCTGCTTCTTCTTCACCTGTGTTTTGATCAGGAAACTCTGTACTCTTTCAGAAGATCATCCCAAGGCGTCATATACTGACGCTTTTGACATTTCGTCTACATCGAACGCACATGGCACCCTTTAGCATCAATATGAGACGCAGATAGATATGGGCCTAAGGCGCCTCCTAGCGGTCTAACCCTAACCCTACCCCAGACCTAAACCTACCCATAACCGAACAAAGCTCTGTGCGTGTCATATTGACGCTAAAGGGTGCCATGTGCGTTCGATGTAGACGAAATGTCAAAAGGATGAGAATGTGTTGTAATAGCGCCCCATATCGTACAACAAAGTAAACATGGACTGCCAGAAAATTCTGCATCTTTATGTATATTTATTCCTTGTAATACATAATGTGTGTGTAAATATAACCATGTATGGGGTAAAATGTAATTTTATTACATTATATTAAAATATTTGTGGAAAATAAAGTTTGAGTACTTGGAGTTACCAAAGTTTTAGTTGACAGGATAACTTGCTGTTATACATGTAATATACATGTGCAACTTTTTTTTCAGATGTTCTACATCTGTCTACATGCTGTCTACATCTATTTGAAGTCGATACAGTCAGCAAAGTCAATTTTGAGCAAAATCGAATTAAAGGTTCCAAAACAAAATCAACTGGCAACCAATCCCTGGTAATAACACCAAATTTGGCACAAACCAAGTCAAAATATCTCAAAAAAAAAAAAATAATATTTCAACTTATATATATTTCAACTTATATATATTTCAACTTATATATATTTCAACTTATATAATATATAACTAGATATATATAATAATTTATTTTAACATTTTATGCAGCCTATATTCAGACATACTGCACCACACAGATGTAATATAATGTTACACATCAGATGATTTTTCCCAACAGTTAACCAAACGTTTATTAACCCTTGTTAAAAGAAGTGATCTTTATTGTATTTAAATATATTCCCTTTTCCAGTAGTACATTGCAAATATAACAACAAATTGTAATATCTCCAGATATATTAAAAGTATATTAGCATCATGCTTTACCTGTTTTCACAATACAACTTTTTACACACTTTAAAATAATTGTTCTTAAATTGTAAAATATATTTTATTTTTTAAAAGTGTATTTATTTGCACTTTATAAAAAATATATTGTAGGTATATTTTAACTGTGTGCTAGAAATGATCATTGTAACACTTTATTTTAAAGTATACTTTCAAAATGCATTATAGTATACAATAGTATTTTGTACAAAGTATAGCTAAGTATTATTTGTCTATTAATGTGCAGTTGTTATTGAAGACAAAGTGTGCAATTTGTAGTCTATACTTATGTTATGCCCTGACATGTAGCCGTTGTGTTTCGGGAGACCTGAGTTCGATTCCCGGCTCTTGGACCTTTCCTGATTATGTCCTCCTACCTTACTTACTGTCTAGCTACTGTCTTATCCTAATAAAAGGCAAAAAATAAATCTTTAATTTTAATTTTTATTTTTTGTTATACAACGTTATATTGCTTGTATGTTTCAAAGACACTTCAATATCACTAATCAAGCATGTAATTAGTCCCTACACAGGCATATACTTAAAGTATAAGTATACCTGAAGTTGTTACAATTTAGTAAACACAAGTACAATACACTTAAAGTTATGCTTTACTACTAAAATGTACTTAGTACAAAATTAGTTGTTTCAAAATAGCACACTTCAAGTTAGCTAATCATTAACACACTTGAAGTATACTAAAATAGTTTGGCTGTATACTTAGCATACTTTTTTTTTCACTAGGGAAGACAAAACAGATCTTGTTTGCGTGGATACTCGCCAAGACCAATTTTCTTGAAACACTGTAATTCTGTTACAGTATGTGTATAATGGGATCGTGCGCTGTCTGAGGAGTCCTTGTGAGCACGCTTCGGCTCCGTCAGTCAGTGTGGTAAGATCGTTTTGTTTACATCAGCATGAGTTTGAAATCACATTTCATTGGTCCACTCGACAGACATCGAGAATTTGCTATGAATATTCACAAAGTTGGAATACTGCGCTTTACAACAATACCAAACTTGTGCTGAGGGAAAACGCGAGAAGCTAGCAGAGAAAAACAGCATTTTTCATGGACAAAGGAAAGGTACTCCTCTCAGAAAACGCACAAATAAAGATACTTTTAGATGTTTAATCGCTATTTGGAGAATTGGAATTGCTAGACGAGGGCTTAATTAACTCATTTTTGAGAAAACCTCAAAATCGACTGAAGTGCTTTTAACCCTTTCCTTTCTAGATATATAAGGGAGCGTTCGTATGAATAAACTTGGTTTTATCAAATCTATTGTGAGCTAAGTGTGCTTATTTACTCACTTTAACTTATTTTGTGTTAACTGTGTTTGTTACTTAGTTCCTTGGGTCCTAGTTTCCTCAGGCCAAAGGACTTCCGAGCACTCACGTTAACTCATAAGTCATCTGGAATCATCCTCATCTGAAACTGCCACGAATCCTCACGCTGACGACTCGCCAACTAAACACACAATCCATCCGAGCAAGATAGACACTGTTCAGTCTCTATAAATAGTCCATTCACTGTATTAGTAAATCGAGGCTGGAATAAACACAACCAGGAATATTTTGTGGAAAAATTATTCTTACCCGTCTCTGTAGTATAAGTTTCTGTTCTCGTTTTGACAACACACTAACTACATAAACTATTGTAACACATTATAGCATTAGTTATACTATATTTTTTTGTGAAACAATATCACACCAGATGATCGCACGCTCTTCTCTCTCGTGCTCTCCTCATTCTTCCTCGTTCTACTTTGCGCTAAATTCTTCCCGCCCCCTTCACCTTAATTTAGAGCACTGATTGGACAACCAACATGGACAAGTGAATACGATTAGTTTAACAATAGAAATGTCAAAATACAAAAATAATAAATATCCCATCAACTTAGGAAACATAGAACTATCCACAACCATATGCATTTATAACATGCGCATATATGTATTTATAAAAAATTAACCCTTGTAAATTATAACACTGGGTTACACGACCAAAATGGAAACTTTTTACTTGTTTTGCCTGTCAGTTGCCCGAAATTAGCCCGTGCACATTCCGACTCCTTTTGCCAGCATGGGTCACAAATGAACAGTGACTAACTGACGTGATCTGGAACTTTGTAAAAAAAAATAAGTTCATCCATGCTTAGTATCACAAGTGTCACCATTATATTCAGTTAGTTTTAGTTCTACCAGAAAGACTCAGAAGGCAAAATAAAATCACAATGACATTTATTAATTAATAGACCAGCAAATGAAAGCAAAAATATTGAATGATAAAGTTATTTTGTGCAGGCCCGTCCGTAGCTCACATTCAAAGGGTAGCGGACTCTTCATTTCCTGCCTGAAGATGAAGGCAGGGGCGCAGGTGACCCTTGGGGAGGTATGGGCAGGGACCATCCTGGTGGTGGTGGGGAGGATGGGGGTGAATGTTTGCATCGTCACCTGCAAACTCAAACGTGTGTAAGTACCGATCTTTTATACTCCAAATATTAGATAATGATTGGTCAGACCAAAATGTAATGGGTGACGTAACATTTGAGTCTTCCTGGCAGAACTTACGAGCTATACTTTGAGCTAAAGCTTTCATTTTCATGGACTCTTAGTTTGTATTTCATTAATTTTTGTTTTCCTTTGTCAAGATTCCCGCCACTCTTTAGTTCCTATGGTGACTGTGATTAGTTGGTTTGGATCAGCTGTGTTCATCTCATTATCTTAAGTATTTAAGTTCATGTGTGTTCCTTTGAGTTTGTCTGGTCTCGTTTTTAAGTTATGTGTGTAAATACTGCTACCTGTTTGAATCTCTACCTGTATGGATTATTATATTAAACCTTGTATTGGAACTTTATTCGTCTTCATCTGCCTGCCTACGCACGTTACAACAAGGAAGACAAAGCAAAGACTTTTTTCCACAACTTGGCACTGCAAAAATCTTGCAATCCTCAGAGGCAACTCTATCATGATCTCTCTTATATTTACTACTTTAGACATGCGTAAATTGGATAGCAGAGCTAAAGAGGCAACAATGTATTAGTAAGCGTTGATCTGTCATCACACAATGATGTAATAATGTGACAAAATCTGAAACGAGTCATTTTGGGACCTTGGATTCATTTAAAGCTGTTTTTAGACTAATAAGGAAGTTTTGAGGTCTGAAACTTACAGGATATTTTTATAGTGCAATGACCTCATATGTCAAAAGATCATAATTCATGACTCCTGATAAATCTGAATGATCTGCTTGAACTCAGCGATCCAGTCTTGGCAGTTAACATCTCACTATATTTAAAGATTATAAATGGAAAATTACTTAAATGTTAATCTGTTCTTCACATAAAGCTTCTAAAAGCTAAAAATATATATTTTATAACACTTTTATTGTACTTTTGAGAGCTTGAGAGCTTCAGTCCACATTTGTTGTTATTGCATGAACAAGAGCAAACTGATATTTGACCAAATCAAATACATGTCCACATGTCTACAAACATCCAATCTCATATAGATGTAACAAGGTCTGATCTGTGCCAAGATTTTGTGGAAAAATATAAACAGACTGTGGGAAGCCAACCTGAAAGTCCAGGACTTGCACTTTCATCTCAGCGGCTGCTCATGCTATGAGAGAGAGAGAGAGAGAGAGAGAGAGAGAGAGAGAGAGAGAGAGAGAGAGAGAGAGCAGAGAGAGAGAGAGAGAGAGAGAGAGAGAGAGAGAGAGAGAGAGAGGATGTGAGAATGTGCAATATGAAACAGAGCATAGGCCTTCTTTTTGGATTAATGTATCCCACAACCCAATGCACTTGAGTTGACCTTCCATTTCCGGTAGAAAATGTAGTGTCCATTAGTGATGTTTACTCTTTGAAATCCCCCAAACCTGAAAGGCCTTTCACACTGAGCGACCATGATTAAGCGACGTGACTGTATGTCACAATGACGCTTGTAGTGTATTGAGTTGAATTACTCAAGAGTAAACTCAGAAATAAGCACTGTTGGCAACTCTGGATTAACTCACAGAGTTCTGTTATTGCATAGTAAAACAAAGAAGAACTGCCCATCGTGGTCCCGACTCTTATTTTTTGTTTATTTTGAATAATAAACAAACACAGCAATGCTCTTGAATCGAAACAATAGATACAAAGCCCAACAATAGCCCAATCACCTTTGAGTGGTAACAAAACAAGCCAGTGTACATCAGCGCGTGATATTTGCATCGCAAGCCACTCCCCGTCGATACGGGTATATAAGGCAGCCTGCAACATTCACATAGATACAGGGGTTGTGGTGACGGGATGCAACATCTCCGTTCCCTTCTTCAGGGAGAATTGGGATCCCTAAGAAAAACGCCACAACTGCTATGCCTTCTCAGCGCCCTGTGTAAGTCGCTTAGTCCTCTGCACCTGCTGGGGTGGAAAAAGGACAGAACTTTTCAAGGGGGATGTCGATCGCTGCTGTTTCTTTATTACACCCTATACAGTCACAACTAGTTGGATAACACTGGGAAAGTGTGCCTAGTCCAGACGGAAAGACACGCTATATAGACCACATCCTACACATATGGACTGACCTTTGATTTTGATCTCTGCAGTAGATCCTGCCTTAACAGGGTCATTACTATTACAGAGATAGGCAAAGCGGAACCTGTCCAGGGAAAGACATGGACTTGCCAACAGGGAAATCTCACCGTAGAAGAATACACATTTGGGATCACCAGGAGGCAATCACAACATATGGGCATCTAGTCTAGAACAGGGGCTGACCAACCGGGAATACAGACAAATACTAGACCTGGCGAAGGATGCTGGAGGAACTCCTTCCAGGGTTCGCCAAACGGGGAATCTCCTGGAGAGCAAAATAGGTGCTTGTATCCCCAGTGCCAACTGGAGGGTTTTAAAATAGAGGAGGCACACACAATTTTATCAGTCAGATCCCCTCCCAATATATATATATATATATATATATATATATATATATATATATATAATATTATTATTATTATTATTATTATGAACAAAAACTTAGAAGTTTAGTCTGTGTTGAGGTAGGGTCAAGACATTAAAAAGTATGCGTCCTTCAAGTCAGTCGCTGCAAACCAATCTTGGGGGGCGAACGCACGTGAGGATGTGCTTCTGTGTTAGCATCTTGAACGGAAGCTTGTGAAGGATCTGATTCAAGACACGAAGATCCAAGATCGGCCGTAGCCCACCGCCTTTCTTGGGTACGATGAAGTATGGGCTGTAAAACCCTGACCTCAGCTCAACAGGAGGAACCTGCTCTATTGTGTCCTTGCCGCTTGAAAGGATTTAACATCGGCTGAGATAGGTGGCATCATCTTCCTGAGTGGGCGCGATGTCCCGGCTGAGGTGGCAGTGTTCGCGATGGCCTAGTAGCAGGGGCACGTCGTGGCAAGCTCTTGATTGCCTCAGCCTGCTTATGGACTGCCGAGAACTGCTGGCCAAAGACCTCATCGGTGTCACCGAAGAGGCCACCTTGCAATATGGGAGCATTGAAAAAGCATTTGTTGACATCTCACACCTCTGCAAGGTTAAGCCAGAGATGACAATTCTGGACCACCCAGGTGTTGGGTGGCCTGCACCATGACTTTCATTGTCTGGTGATGAATGTTCCTGCATCCGATGCAGCTATCGACATCCGATCCTCATTCAGAGCAAGAAATGATGCGCTGGGTAGCCGTGACAACCCGCGCTGTCACCTGGCAGCTCGACAGCACACGACACACTGGAGGAGCGAGAGCTCCCACTCTAATCCTCGGTCTCCCAAAGTGTTAAGCAGACTCGAGGCTGTGCTTTAACACACAAGAGGCGGGCTGGGCAACAGCAGAGGGGATTTTATGAGAAAGGCGAGTCATGACCAGCGTGCTGACATGGTCATGTTCTCATGATGAGAACATGAACCATCCATGAACGCTGTCTTAGCATGCTTCTGCCCAGGCATGTGAGACAGTAATCGTGGCCATCAGATGAGGACAGGAAATGACCACATCCGAAAGTCATGGACGGAGAGGTGTCCTTAAAAGGGTCTCGCTGTCCGATTGCTCTTTTAGGGAAAACAGCTCTTTTAGTAGTCGAAGCGATCAGGGGTAACATCGCTGCATTGTTCTCAGGCGAGATCCCAATCTGTCAGTCTGTTCTGAAGTAGCGTTGAACATGACTGAATGATAGGGAACAGATTTATTCTTACATTATACAGATTATCATTTCTATAAATTGTCCACTGAATTATGTGATCTTAATCATGCAAATAATGTTTCAAGAGCTTGAAACTGAGTCTATGTCTGTTATGAGTCAGAGAGTTTGTCCGCTCTTGAGCTGTCAATCATATTATAACTCCTGCCCTTCCGAATGATGATGTTGTGTTTCCTCGTGAAATTTCATCATTTTGAGTTCCTCACATAAACAGCTGAGAGAACTGTTTCTACAGATGAAACTTGAAGCCAAATAAATATGATTACGACGATATACTGTATGTTATTTTTGTGTTTTTAATGCGGTTTGGGGTATTTTTATAACAATAAAGAATAATGCTTATATGAGAAATGCATGAGAAATGCACATTCAGTTTAATATAAAACACTACAAATAATGCACGTCTGCCCAATATTTACTCAAAATTATCTTTAGATTGCAGTCAGAAGTTATTACATGCACTCGGTGATGGTTTCTGTGTAGTACCAAACTTAATATTAATTTACTGTTGTATGTTGAGCAGCGGACTAGGTAAAAGTCAAATGGGAAAACCTACGAGATAAAATTGTATTCTCGGTATTCACACAAAATAATTTAGTTGTAATATGTGTCATTGCATACTGCATGCTGTTTCACATAATGTATTGAATATGTACTGCACTACATTAAGTTAGGACTTCTGCAAAGTCGCACTGCTAAATGAGTGATTGCAAATGCTAATCATAATAATTTGCAATTCTTTGCTGAAACTGTTAGAAATATGCAACTTTATATGAGCTGTTGTGAAGGAAAGTTGATTAAAGACTTGCAACAATCAGCGATGAAGTTTAGGGTAGTTTGATTAATAAGTCACTTCATTTGATGTTCATATATGCACTCCATAACAAGGATAATGGTAAACATATGGTGCAACAGCATTTAAACTTTTGGCTTGTAGAAAATGTATGGAATTTATTAGTAAAGGTTCAAATAACTGCTGCAATTAGCAGAACAATAGCACACATAGGGGTTTTAAAATATGACCTGTTATGCATGTTTTATTGGAAACCAAACTGCTTTATTTAGTCCCATGCGTTAAATAATTAATCAATTGGTTTATAGAATAACTGTCATAATAATCGGTATCCACTATGTTTAGTGTTTGGTCATTAAGTTATTTACTTAACAGGGTAACATGAAAGAGATTGAAACAACTTTCTTTATTTTTTACAGTTTTACACATACAGATGACACCATTGTCAAAATTATTCCTGTTCACACCGATCCGCAAAAAACGACTAAAAACACTGTATAATGCATGCCATGTCTATATACTGAGTGTGTAATATGCATATGACATCACTGTTTTCACAAATTTGCATTGTAGTTTACACAGAGACAAATCATTTTAAAAAAACATGTGTATTGGTGTTGTGCAAACAGCTTCTTAGAAATCACTTGCTAAAACAAAGCCAAGAAGAACCACAGAATCTGATATTTGTTCAAGAGCTGAAGTGCTAAATTTGAAAGGAACAGTTCACTGAAAAAAAGTATATTCATGAAATATGTTATTTACTCACCTTCAAACCTGTTTGATCTTTAGTCCTGTGATGAATGCAAAAGGTTAATCAGAGTATCAACTCAAAATATAAAAAAGTGGCATTAGGATAGCATCAAGTTGTCCATTTTTTTCATCTCTCTGAAGAAAAAAAAAAGATATTTGGAACAAGAAAGTTTTAATTTTCTGGAATACTACCTGGTGTACTACTGGAATATACTTTTTATTGGTGTATATTCTTAATTGCTTTTCATAGATATTTTAAAGCAATCAAAGCATCTGTCCATGTTGTTACATGACAAATAATTTTATTCAACAGATTTACAAAAGGAGGACTTTAATACAGTGCAATTTTATAGAGCTTTGCAACATCACAAATAAGAGAGCAAACAACTTAAAAACACAGTACAGAAAACAGACTATGCTCAGCTGAGTATCTTGAATGCCCTGTATTGATTTCTTGAGAAATGAGTGTGCTTCTATTCTCTTTTCTCAGGCTGTTTTCCTACGGTCATTGTGGGATTTGGATCCGGGTGGGTTGTCCTGTCCATGTTCCCCTAACACCTAATTAAACGGGCACCCAGCTGCGCAAGGGGCAGGAACCAGAACAGAGCTGGGGTGAGCTGGTCAGGGGCCGGGACAGTAAACAGTGGCCTGCGTGAGCTAGAGGATGCGGGCCATAAATCCTCCCCCTCCTCATCCCTGCTGGATCTACATGCATGAGCTGGGCACTTTCTGGGGTTTGCAGTGCAAAACAAGCTTAGTTCATCCCTCACTGTGGAAAGATTTGCCCAACTAGCCACCACACCCTGGGGCTGGCCACTGTGATCGCAATGAAAACCCATCTGAGTTTGGTTTGTCTCTCTGAATTTTCTTTCTTTTTTCTTTTTTAAATCAGATAATAAAAATGAATAGCAATAATAATAGTCGCTCCGTCCGGGGTTTACAGTTATTTACTTTATTACTCATCTTGATGGGAATTGATCAACTGGTTACTCAATGCTTTTGACTATTGACTATTTGGAATGTCAAAGTCAGCAGAAAGGACTAATTGTAAGTATGAAAAAAGAACAAATTTAAAGTTTAAAAAAAAAAAAAAAAAAAAAAAAAAAATCACTGGCAAAACATTTACTGTATTGTAATTAAGTATTAGCAAAAATCAATGTTTCTTGCAAAAAGGTCCGATTTTTGCAGAATACATGTCTGCTTTTGAATAGTTTACAATGGAGAAAGATGCATTTGAGAGCTATTAACATTTTGAGTAATATTTTGAGTTTATATTGGTGAAAAAGACCAGATTAATGGTGTTCTTGGTTGTTGTGGTGCTTATAGAGTTTGCATGGGTTCGATCTGATTGCAACATGTACCGATCATTTCACCCATCACATCACCATCAGTCTCAGCTGCATTTGTTTAATAACATCCAAGATAAAATAAAAGGTTTTATTTTTATTCGTCAGTAAATCTAAATGTAGACTGTTCTGTATTTTATTCACTGTTTATTGACATTTCAAAATCCCAAATGGTGAATTCTGAAGTTTTTCCTCTAGTCAAAAAAAGATAACTTAAAAATGCACTCAAGAATAGTATTGATGTATTGTCCGACATTAAAGTAGGCTGAATTTAACTTGCTGTCTCCAAGTCTCTACTCCTGTCATCTTAAACAGAATTATGACATCATTAATGAGAAATGGATGGAGTGGAGAGAGCACGTATCCCATTGTCTCCAGGGAAGATCGAAATTTCTCAGAATGGACCCTTTTTCTTTGTAGTCTTCAAGTTAAACTAAAATGTGTGTACGTGTAAAGAATGGAAGTGTATA
>FLSR01000798.1:0-24701 GCA_900092035.1 Leuciscus waleckii | reverse complement strand
TATATATATATATAGTGATTTTATATAACACTGGGAATGATTAATCACTCAAATACATTAAAGGCTATTGGGTCATTCACTATACATTATGCATGATTATTTGACCTTAGCTATATTATACTATGTGATCAGTTTCTCTTAAAAAAAATTATAAATAAAATACAAATAAAATCTCATGTTCCTTTGAAGTATTTGTTCAGACAGGACGCAATAATCTAACTTTTCATTGGAAAATGCCAAAAATGAAACGTTGTTTGTAACCTGAACAAGAAATCCGATATTATTCCTATTTTGAAATCCGGTTAGGTACAAAGTGTGCAAAATTGTGTCCAAATACTCAAATTTTTGCTCACTCTGTCCTCATATATTGAGCTGTGACATTTATAATGTAGTACATTTGCTGTAAAATAAGATAGAGTTAAGATATTAAGATATATAGTAATAAGATATTACTACAGTAAAATAAGATAGAGATAAAAAAAATACCATAGAGTTTGACTGAACACACAACCTTTGACATTCCAACATAAGAAGCGTTTTCTCCTCCTTTCAAAAGTTGATTCTTTCTGTCTTAACTCTGCACCATTATATTGTTCATTGCATTTTATTATTTGCATTCCTCCTGATTCCCTTTTAAGATCTAGCCTGTTTTGAACCACTGCAGCAGATCTGTCTGTAATGGATGTCTCTGCTGTTAGAAGGTGAAATATATCTGCATTGCTTTTTTTTTAGGTAAGAAGTGTCTTTCATAAACAGAAATGGCTTTTAGCATATTTGAAAATCTTGACAGTGATTTGCACTGTCGATATTTTTTTATTTTTTTATTGCTATCTCTTTTCCCTGTTTTAATGTGCTTTAACCTCCCAGAGACCCTCCACACAGTGCTGAAGCAAATATTCTTGTTATTTGTATTATAAAAGAGACCCGCACCTCTTAATATATAATTGATATTTGGCTTGTATGTTGTCATTCTGAAATGTCCTCTCAAGACATCTATTCAGTTGTCAACCTTGAAAATATTATGTAAGATAAAAGTTAAAAAAGAGAGACTCTTATGTAGAGTTAACTATGTGCAAGTACTTTTCTTTTTTCTTTTTTTTTTCATGTTTGATGCCATCAGTACTTTCAGGAATCCATCCTTATTTAAAGAGCTTGAGCATTTAAAGCAACAGACAATAAAATAATAGACTAAAGCTCAAAAAAAATTAAAAAAAAATTGTCTGCTGATATGGACATAATATAATATACATAATAAATTTATAGTTATAGTTATCTATAAAGTCATGGTTCTTGACCTGAACAGGCTTTTAATCATGTTGAAAGTGGACTGGCTCACGTGCAACCATGCAGAGTCATGCCATCACATAAACAGCTCAAACACTGCTTAAAAACGTTCTTATCCATATAATCCATGTCGGATTATGCTTGTATGCGCGCTGTAATCAGTGAACAGAGTGATGAGAGGCTGGTTTATAGCCAGAGTCTGGGACAGTGTTATGTCTCATTACTTGAAACAGGGACCTTCTTGTCTTCAAATATTGTCTGGAATCTACAATTTGAAGCAATCTCACAATGCATTAGAAGACAAATTATAAAAATGGCATGCATTACTGCAAAGTATTAATAACTTAGTATTCATAAGTATTAAAAGTAGTTCAGTGTAATTAGACATATACTATTTAACCCAGTATGTGTGTTTGACATGCAAATGTTATGCTTTTAAGAGCATCAAGCCATTAGCTTAGCAATATGCTAACTTCAAACTCTTTTGAAATCAATTGTCAGTGGAGTATCAAGCAGAGTCACTCACTTATCACTCACTTATGATATTCCATCTCTGTTATGATGCTCCCTATGTAGGGAGTAGACAGCAAGGTAGCTCACTGAGGTTTTTGATAGGCAAGGCAAGGAAAGTTTATTTGTATAGCACATTTCATAAACTATGGCAATTCAGAGTGCTTTACATAGAGAGGAATAAAAATAATCACAAAATAAAAGCAAGGTAAATTCAAACAGTTATTGAAAAGCTTTACATAGAAAGGAATTAAAATAATCACACTATAGCAATTCATAGAGCTTTGCATAGACAATAGACACAAAATAAAAGCAGGGGAAATTAAAACAGTTATAAAATTAATTAGAGTACAATGAATTAAAATAGTAAATAAACTTCTCATCTGGCAAAACACCGGTGTATCTTATTTTGAACTAGTCACCTCAGTGTTCTCTTGATAATCCGTACTAGACTGTAATCTGTACTAGTCACAGTGTCTCTTGGTAATCCGTACCAGACTAGTAATCTGTACTAGTCACCTCAGTATTCCCTTGACCATCATGAGTCAATCCCTCTCAAACGCCACCACAGAAAGGTGAGCACTTTCTCACAAATTTGGTCATCAGGACCATCTGGGTTTCCCCCACGATCCTAATGATCCTAATGATTTGAGTGATATGTTGGGTTTATATTCAGTGAGCATATCTGCAATGTATTGAGGTCCTAGGACATTGAATGATTTATATACCAGTAATTATACTTTAAAATCAATCCTAAATCTAACTGGGAGCCAGTGTAAAGACCTGTTCATATTTTCTGGTTCTGCTCAGAATCCTGGCAGCAGCGTTCTGTATGAGCTGCAACTGTCTTAGGGTCTTTTTGGGAAGGCCAATGAGGAGTCCATTACAATAATCCACCCTGCTGGTGATGAAAGCATGAACAAGTTTCTCTAAGTCTTGTCTGGAAAAAAAGCATCTAATTCTTGCAATATTTTTGAGATGATAGTATGCTGATTAAGTTATTGTTTTGACATGACTACTGAAGCTAAGATCTGACTCCAGAATCACACAGAGATTCCTTACTTGATTTTTTGTTGTTAGACCCCTAGCGTCAAGGTATGCGTTCACCTTGAGAACTTCATCTTTTTTTCCAAACGCAATGACTTCAGTTTCGACAGTGTCAAATGCAGCACTTAGGTCGAGTAGTACCATCACTAATAATATGCCTCAATCAGTATTTAAGCGAATATTGTTTATTATCTTTATGAGCTGCTCTGTGCTGTGATGCGGTCGGAAACCAGATTGAAAATTGTCATAGTATCCATTTGAGCTTAAGAATTTGTTCTGCTGATTGAAGACAACTTTTTCAATGATCTTGCCTATGAAAGGAAGATTTGAGATTGGTCGATAGTTGCTTAATATGGTCTTATCCAGATTGGTCTTTTTCAGGAGGGGCTTGACAAATGCAGTTTTAAGGGAGTTTGGAAAACTCCCAGAAGAAGTGAGGAGTTTACCACTTTAGGAAGATCTGCTTCTAAACTGTTTAGCACACTTTTGAAAAAAGATGTGGGAAGTGTGTCAAGAGCGCATGTTGATGTTTTAAGGTGTTGTACGGTTTCTTCCAAAATTTTGCCATCAATTTCTTTGAAGTCAGACATAGTAACTACTTTCTCAGGTGGTCTGATCTGTCTGACCCCAGCGCAACTCAAGGATGTGCTGATCACCTCTCTGATATTATTGATTTTCTCAGAGAAGAAAGAAGCAAACTCACTGCACTTGCTGTCTGAGAGCATTTCACTGGGAATCTGGCTTGGGGGGATAATTCCTTGGCTTTAAAGAAGGTATTTAAGTTTTTTTTTTTTTTTTTTGTGTGTTTTTACAAAACCAATAGTCTGTACAGGATGCTGATTGATCAGTACATAATGTATCACAGATTCCACATAAATATTAAGCAGCACAACTGTCAGCATTGATAATAATGTATTGAGCAGCAAATCATCATATTAGAATGATTTCTGAAGGATCATGTGACACTGAAGACTGGAGTAATGATGCTGAAAATTCGCATTGTAATCCAGGAATAAATTACATTTTAAAATATAAAAAGATAGCAAACAGTTGTTTGAAATTGTAATACTGTCACAATATTACTGTTTTTACAGTATTTTTGAGCAAATAAATGTAACCTTGGTGAGCATAAGAGACTTCTTGTCCTAAAACAAAACAAAAACATATCTACCCCAAACTTTTGAGTAGTAGTGTGTCTTCTGATGACTTGAACGCAGGAGACATATTTACCTCTTTATGTTTTTTGGGGTTTTTTTTCCACAGACTTTTACAGCAGCAACCTTCTTCAAAACAACTCTATTTGTGTTTTGCTGAAGAAAGCCATATGGATTTGGAACCATAGGGTGATAAATGATATTTCTTTTTAACTCCGTTTGAGATCCAATACCCCTTGTGAACACTATACTTTTTAGTTGAGATAAGATTAAGAATTTTGTAAAGCACAGGGCAAGAGTGGTTAAAGATGTATTAAAGCAGCTGAACGATACTCTAAACCTTCCGATGCTCCGAAAGTTTGACATTTATGTTCACAGGAAGAAGCTGGTGGGAGCAAACCATTGTGGTGATGAGGTCCTATTTTGCACTGATAAAAATATGTGCTTTATTTTCATACAAGCATATAATTATAAACTCTTCCGGCTTGGCCCTTAATGAATAAGGGAGGAAGGGTGAAAAGCTCAGAGAGAAACATCAAAAGCTTTCAACACAGCACTCTTTGGCCCAGAGCTGCCCACGCACAGACATTTCCATCTCTGTGCTCAGAGCATCACACCCCTTTACTCATCCACCCAGATCAGCCGCCTCAGCCAATCACAGATCAGCGCTGTGACCTGCTGTTGCCCTTATCCTGCCTACAGCCAATGATCTCATCCCCCTAGGTGGATCCCGCCCACTTCTGGTGCCTCTGCTGTGTTTGCCTGAGGTCACTGGGATTTCTAGCAATTATACCTCTTTCTTTTTGCTGTTCTGCATTTCATTCAAGCTTTTTATATCACAATGTGCGCATGGAATGAGAGGGTGTTCTTGGGGGCTTGTTCTGGCAATTTGTTCAGATAAACTACCCTTGAAAGTGGTAGTTTACCACAAGGCAAGTCGGTTCACTCATCGACCAACACCATAGAGCATTCCTTTTTTAATCATGCAAGTAACTTGCCTACTTGAGTGGGGAAAGTCTAAAACCTCCAAGATTTAGGCCTGGTTTCACAGACAATGCCAGGATTAGGCCTTAGTTAGGATATTTAGGTAGCTTTTATAAACATTCCTTGGCAATAAAACATTACTGATGTGCATCTTAAGACAAAATAATGGCAAGTTTGAAGAAATATCAGTGCAAGTTGCTTTCAGTTAAAACAGCTCAAACATGCATTTTAGTCATGGACCAGGTCCTCATCTGTGAAACCGAGAAGAGTCTAATGCAGCTTGATGCTGATGATTAAAAACACTTTTTGTTTTTGTCTGATGCAGTAAAATCAACAACAATTATTACATGATATTACCGTTTCCACAAAAATATATAAGCAGCACAACTATTTCCAACACTGAAAATAATAAGAAAAGTTTCTTGAG
Source organism: Leuciscus waleckii (assembly GCA_900092035.1). Classification (NCBI taxonomy): domain Eukaryota; kingdom Metazoa; phylum Chordata; class Actinopteri; order Cypriniformes; family Leuciscidae; genus Leuciscus; species Leuciscus waleckii. The sequence goes on along the minus strand of FLSR01000798.1, from coordinate 19,295 downwards.
CACCAAATCAGTGTATTAGAATGATTTCTGAGGAATCACGTGACACTGAATACTGGAGTAATGGTGCTGAAAATTCAGCGTTGCAAATACAATCAGAGTTCTATTAAAAAATGTCCTGGCTCTTCCAAGATTTATAATGGCAGTGAATGGAGGGTGATATTTAGAAGCCCCCAAAAAGTGCATCCATCCATGATAATAGTAATTGATTTGGCTCCATGTGGTGAATAAAGGCCTTCTGAAGCAAAGTGAATCATTTGTGTAAGAAAAATATCTATATCTAAAATAACTATCTTCCGACATACGCCGTACGCATCGATTTATGGCGAAAGAGAATCATCCTCCATTCACTGCCATTATAAATCTTGGAAGAGCCAGGACATTTTTTAATATAACTCCGATCTGAAAGAAGAAAGTCATATACACCTAGGAAGGCTTGAGGGTGAGAAAATCATGGGGTAATTTTCATTTTGGGTTAACGATCCCTAAACTGAAAGCAACTTGCACTGGTATATCTTAAAATATGTCAGTTCCATTGTTTTGCCTCAAGATGCACACCAGTAATGTACTTTTTCTAAGGCACACTTCTAAAATCTGTTTAGATGTCCTAATTAAACTAAGGACTAATCCTGGCTTAATCTAAGATGTGTAACCAGGCCTAAAAAATCTTAAATTCTAAACTTTTAAATAAATATTTATTTATTTATTTATTCATTCATTTACTTTTTAGAAGCTTAAAAAATCCTTAAAATTTTTATATTTGACTTGTTTTTAATTTTATTATTATTATTATTATTATTATGTTATGGTTTACACTAAACCTTGACCTCAAGTTTGTCCTCCCAAACTTCCAGTTTTCCCTCACCGCCCTTCACTGTGCAGGGTTGCAGGGACACAGGGAGATGGTTTATTGTCTTATTGGGGTGCTGAGCTTTCGGTGCTCTGCCTTTTCCTGTTGGATGGAGCCCTGCAGGGAAATCAGGAAGGAATCAGTTTAATCCAATGAGCCTGCTGTACCTCTCAACACTTTGTGCCAATGAACAGAGCGAACACACACACACACACACACACACACACACACACACACACACACACACACACATGCACTTTATAGCAGTGCTCCATCAATCCCTCTGTGTCCCTCAGCTACTCTATCTTCCTCTGTCTCCTTGATTCTCTAACAGTACACCTGTTTATTCTCTAACCCTCTTCACTTTTTTCTTCTTCTTCTTCAGGCTAAACTCAAACACCATAGCTGAAAACAAAACACTGTCTGACTGCAGTGTCTTCTCAAACGAAGTGGACTTGGTGTCTTGTGGCCTTTGCTCGGCTGTGTCCATAAATCTCCATAAGGTAATGCTTGTTTCATTTTAGGTTTCAGAATGGTGGACTAGCAGTCCATGAAAAAAAAAAAAAAAAAAAAAAAAAAGGGAAAAAAAAAACTTTTAAAAAAGTGCAGAAAAGTACTATTTAGACAAGGTATTTAGTGGTAGTTTCCCAAATTCATGAGGTTTATTGGCACTGGCAACATCAGACACATCGGGACATATAAACCCTCACTCCTGATAGTTTAAGCTTTTGCTCAGCAGGGAAAAACACGACTGAAGGTTCATTCATGTCAATCACAGATGGCTATGCACCAATTGGCATGAATTCCCCTGTGCTTTGTACCTAATCCCCTCCTGGCAAGGGCATCGTGTGTAACGGGTGACAGTTGGATTATAACCTGTCAATCAAGTATATATGAGGGGCGGAGCTATGAGAAAGTGGGAAGAGCACTTAACTTTATGTGTGACATTGATGGGTTGGTTATTACTCAATCATTTATTCATTGCCAGTTTGACCTTTGAAAGTTTAAGGCTTTACACTTTTCTTTCAGTCATTATTTGCTCACATCTTTCCAGTTAAAATATGTAAACATCTTTAAGAAAATAGCTTTTAGTTTGTTAGCACATTTGTCAGATAGAACATGTTTTTGAATGTCAGAAACATATAAAATGCATCACAAAGGAGGAAGAAGCTATCTGTTTGGTATATAGAAAAATATGCAGAACACAAACTAGTACTAGATTTTGGTTTTAATTTAGATGAAGTAAGAGTCACATCAACCCTCAAGTTTCTGTGATATTCTGGTCTTTAGATTTGGCCTCAAATCCCAATTGAATGTAAATCTATTGTAATTGTTTGCCCATTTTATCAGCCACCAAAGTCAAACGTAATAGCACATCTCTTCTCAATAGGCTGCGTTGCAAACTGTGTTGTGTTAGGCTTTTGCAGTGACTGACCAGGTGACCATAAGACCCTTTTGGGTTTGGATTTGCTAAAGCGTCTAAGTGAACTAAATAGGCTTGAAATAGGCTAGGCAAACAGTGGTTCAGCCAGGTGTTTAGAATCAATTTGGGTGATTTAGGTGATTTATGATGTTTGTGTAGAGCTTATTATGCAGTATGTAATTTATATGGTATTTATTCCTTTTTGTATAAGTTCCATCCATTGGAATAATCATATTTAGAGTTTTTGATCTTTTGGTTTAAAAATTCAAACATAAATCATAATTACATTTTCTTTTTACAAGTTATATTGGTGAGAGTTTATTCATAAAAGAGATGTATTAAAAGCAAAAGAGATGTGTTAGAGGCTTTTTCCTGCATTGAAAAATTATAGTAAGAAAACAACAGCAAGAAAGAGGATAAATCGAGGAGCTGTGGTATTTTGGTATAATGTTCATGTTCATTAAATAATCCGTTCTGGGATATCTGCTTTATTTTAATTTCAATTGTAGCAGTTTTAATTATAGCCTAGTTTTTAAATCTGTTAGGGTGTAGTTTTTTGTAACGCAAAAATGTATGTTTAAATTTAGTTTATTAGGAAAAACTATCTACAATGACACCACAGTAACTACAATAATGAGTATGTTCTCAATATTTCAAAAGCCATATTATTAACTATGAAGAACTTTAGTAAATTTTCATAAGGGCAAGTACAAAGTAGAATCAAGGACTTAAAAGTATGTACCTCCATGAATTATGGACCAAGCTTTCAGTTTTCCTTCTCAGTTTTGTTGTAATGATCTTTGATCATAGGGAAAAATTTGGCCTTGCTTGGCCTTCAGATATTCTAAGAGATGACTTGAATCATTAAGTGTCTGATAAAAGAATAACAATATCTGTTAAGGACTATAGGAAACAAATACCCACAGCACAGTCCCAGTAATGTAGCATAGTCTAATTCAAGTATTTTATAAATAAACAAAATGTTAATTAGGTTAGTTTGCCTTCCCAAAGCAATTAGAAGAAAAACATTTGTATTTTATTTAATATAAAAATAATTATAATTCTATATTCAAATATGTATTTATTTAAAGCGGCACTATGCAGTTTGGGCTTTTTGTTCGCTGTTTTCTCGCAGGTTTCTCTATAGAGCTCCCCCTACAGCTTCGGAATAGATATTTGACAACACTGTCGTCAAAACTTGTTGGCGACTCTCCCCCCTCCCATCTCCTCCCTCTGGTCATGTGCTTTGTTTTCAAAGAAGCGGCGAACACACGGAGCCATGTCCACTGAGGTATGTATGATACACAGAAGGCTAGCATATAAATGTTTAGATAGTATGTGTGCAGTGACGTAAAGCAATTTGTTACATCGCGAGACCTGATATCACGCGAAAGTTGCAAGGGTGGTTTTTCCGCTCACAGGCGCTAGGGGGGGGTGTGAGAAGACCACCATTCAACCCTAAATAAGTCATATAACCATTCCAATGACTCCGAAGCGTTTCAATTAAGGTAAATTAAGCTAAAAAAAACACTGCATAGTTCCCCTTTAACTTTTTTTTACTTTTTCTAAAGGGAAGTGATATGGTTTTTATAAGTATATACCAAGGTAAGGTAAGTATACCATTGTCTATATTGATAATGGCTTTTAAGCTTCATCTCTGTAATTCAGCTTTACCAGTGTCTCCATATAACAGCAAAATGGTAGATTTGTTCCACATTAGAGAGTCATCTGATATTTTGGAAAATATGTCAATACGTGTTAAAACTCAATTGATATTGCATGTAAACATCTTATGGAATGTTAAAATATTTGTCACTTTCGTCTTTTTTATTTTTTATTAATTATTATTATTATTATTTTATTTTGTATGTACCCAGGGATGAACTTAGTGATTTGTAGGAGCTAAGCAAAATTCAGGTATGGGGACCCATTTTGCTGTCTCTTTCTCTCTAGTATTTTGTATTTTATTAACCCTTCACAACTTGTATATGGAATGGACACATATTTTTATCCCATTCATTGGAATTTCGAGAGTGAATCCCACATTTATATGCGGATGTCATTCCTGACACTTTACAGAGTGTACGTCACCATTGGTCCTCTTAGCAGCATGAAAAGCAATGCTTTTATTTAAAATTTGAATGGATTATATAGCCTATATAAAGCTGTCACTCACTTCAGTTCATCTCATGGAATTCTGTTATAATCAATTATGCTGTCTACACTTCACAATTAATCTCTTATTTACTTCGTGTCTACACTTTGTTGTATCAATAAAAGGATCGCTGGCGCGCAGAACTCGTCATTGAACAAAAGCATTTCAAGTGGTGAGTGGATTCTAAACACCTCTGATTGGACATTGCGTTCAAGAAATCAACATATATACAGTATATGTGTGTGTGATTGGCTACATTGCTCAACAATGCAAAACACATTGTAAATAGAAACCTTTGACAGTCTAAAGCACACACAAAAACATATGGACCGTTTGCCAAATATGTTTTGATGGGGCCACTTGATTCCCCAGGGTCCTAAGCGGCCGCTTATCTCGCTTATTGGTTAAGTCCGCCCCTGGCTGCACTGCAGCTTACGTAAAACGTAAATTGTTTTGATATAATTCCATTAGTAACGACTGTAGCCCTAGGCGAGTGCTAAAAAGCATTGATCCGCTGTTTAAATGACTCCCCAAAGCCAAACTTTCTATATCTCACAAACAGAAGAGTCCAGTTTACTCCTTAAAAAGCTTTTTCTGTGTCTAAATCTATGAAAATTGTGTTTATTGATTTTAGAAATCTGTAGTGAAATATATACTGTATGTGTTAGGACATGAGGCTGTATTTAAAAACGATATCTGTTTTATGATAAGTGTTGTTATGATCTGAATGTGTGACATTTCTGAAGATGTTTTTATTGTCAGTTTATTTGTTGAATCCTTAAATGGGTCCTATTATGATATTTCACTTTTTAAATTTTAGTTTTGCTGTTTGAGCATAAAAAAAGATCTGCAAGGTTACAAAGCTCAAAGTCCACTTCAAAGGGAGATCTTTTATTTAACATAATTCACTTTCCAAGAACTACAACGAACGACTCGTTTGGACTACAACACTTTTCTGGCTCTGTGAAGTCATAATGTTACTAATTTAAATAATCCCCGCCCATGGATACACAAAAAAACGAGGACGAGACCTGGATGAGCTACATTAGAGAAGACAGTGTTGTCGTTATGTCAAAGAGACTCATAACCCCATTTCCAAAATAATTTGTTTGACCTTCCTAAAGTGACGAACTTAGAGGGTTACATGTATTTTAAACACTGTTCCTGAACATTATAACCCCAACGTTTATCTGTGTTCTGTTAATTTTACAGAGAACAACTTCCAGTACCACAATGCAGGCTACGCATAAAAGCTTCTGAAATGGAGCAGTTCCCACTTTGTCAGGACAATCTGTTGTTTGTGGATCACAACTTGTAAGTATGTCTTATTATTTCTAGTTGCGTGTTCTAATAACAGTTCCAATTATATGTTGTATGCTGTTGTCACGATGTAAACAAAGGGAAAAGCTTTGCCTCTGCTCGGCTGCTAGCCAACATTAGTGCAGATAGAGTCTTTACTGTAGCTTTTGTTAGCTTTCGCTTTTGTAAGGCTGTTCACCGCCCCTTAGGAAAAATAACCTTGTTTTTGTGATCGATTACTGTTTGTATAACCATAGTTTTATATAACCAAATATCATGATTAAATGGTGCATAACTTTGTATCTAAAATGTCAAAAAAACAAAACAAAAAAAAAACATAACACTCTGAAGTGTCCTGTGAAATCCGCGCTTGCAAAGTCCGTGCATGACTTGTTTGTTAACATTCTTATGTCTGAATCAGGCTTGAAGTGGTTTGAAAATTGATGCCATAAATATTTACATCGGAGTACTAGAGCTTGCTGGTAAGGGGCGGGACATTTCCCGAACACGTGCTAAGCAGTGCCAATCACAACACATTTCGTATTTCGGAAGGAGGGGCTTCTAAACGGTGTGTTCGGGCCAGACGGGGGAGAGTGCTGTAATAATGTAAAATATATGAAAAAAAATGTGTTTTTTGAAGAATAAAGCATGAAAGCATATTCTAGTACACCCCAAAAACAAAATCAAGACTTCATAAAAGGACTTCGACCCCTTTAATTGTTGATTAATGATTGATTTTAATTTGTTTGTTTTCAACTGATTTGATTCTATGATTTGTGTATTGGTCAGCAAAATTGTATTCTTTAGGCAATGTTTTTTGTGTTGCACTTTTTGGTGGAATCAAATGTTATTAGTTGTCTTGCATATTAAGATAGGATAGGAGAACGTATTTTAACATCAAGAAAATGACTCATTACGTTTAAGGCTATTTTCTCACTCGGTTTGATCACTTGGTCCGGACCCAAGTTTGATTCCACCCCCTCCGCCTCCTATATTATTTAGTTCTGAACTGCATGACATTTGCAGTACTGTACCTCAAAAAAGTTGCACACTTCAGCTTTAAGTATTCAGACATCTCCAAAACCAAATAGTATTAAATGATATTAAAATCTCTTCAATCTTTATTGTTATGAGGCAAAGGGCATATGGAACAAAAATATTTGGATAACTTCATGCCTGCCAGCCCTTGGCCAGCAGCATGAACATTCTGCTAAACAACATATTTTGTGCTCCACAGTTGAAAGTCTTGGAACATTATGAGGGTGAAAAAATTATGACAGAAATGTAACGACTTCCTTTGTCACAAAAAAAAAAAAAGTACTTTTGGTTTTGTCACTTTCTGTTGAACCCCAAAAACAGCTTTATTGAGAAGAAGAAAAATAACATCACAATGAACTTCCCAAACCTTTGAAAAAAGAAATCATCCATGGAATACAAAAGCAGATGGATGAGAAGATTGTAACTGTCAAGCTCCAGAAGGCACATAAAAGTTTAATAAACGGAATCAACTCGTGCTATCTTCTGAAGTAATTTAATCGATTTGAATGAGAGAAAGACTGTAATTTAAAGTTGGCATGAAACAAAAGTTGCGATAGTTTTCTTCCATACCCTTACGAAAAAGACGTTTATTCAAGTGTTCTATTAGTATACTTCTTTTAAACTAAAAATAAGAATACTCTCTTACCTTGAATATAGATGAAGTTGCACCGATGAAGCAGAGGCCAAAACGGATCGAGCGCGAAGCGACGGTTATTTCGAACGACTGTTGTGAGAAAATTCCAGAACAACTGCGAGAGAGAGAAAGCCAACCCTATAACCCAGAACATGGGTTACTCTTTGAAAAATAACCCAGAAACCCAAACAACCCATGAATTGGGTCAAAATATTAGCCCTATAACCCAGAAAATGGTTACTCTCTGAAAAAATAACCCATAATTTTAACCCAACACAAATAACCCAGAAAATGGGTTGAAGAAATAACCCAGGAGTTTTTAGAGTGTACTTCATAAAATTAACTTGAAGTATACTTATTTTTCGTAAGGGTATTGTGACGCAGATCCAAGTGAAACGGCTTTTTTGAACAATTACAAATGTAGGGCGGGACTTGATTTTGTCCAAGGGAAATTGATTGGATGCTTGAATGGTTGTGGTTTGCTATTGGTCGTTCTCATGCAAGTGATAGGCTGTCCCACCCTCGTGCCAGGGAGGGGAGGGGAATTTTGAAAAATTCTCACACACACCACACAGTTTGAGAACCACTGCTTTAAGGGATCAGGGTAAAGGTGGTACCTCAATAGACCTTCTCTGCGGCTGTGTATTAGTGTGGAAATGTGTTGAGCTGAGCTGAATATCCAGAGGATTTGTTTATAAAAGCATAGAATACATTATAGGGCCTAAAAATCTTATAAGATCAAGATCCACTTTAAGTGTTTTAAACCCATTTATTCTTCCATGCCTGAAACACCTTATTGTGTCAGTCAGTTGCTTGCATGCTTAAAAAAAAGCATATTGAACACGGCAGGTATTAACAGCTGGAGGTAGAATGACAAGGTAGTATTTTTGGGGCGGGAAGCACATTGACAAAAATAGAGGCCCTTCAATTCTCCATCTCGCTGCGCTTGATGTCAACAAATCCTATTCTGTGATGACTCACAAAATGGAAGGGGTGTGTACAGGTGTCGAGTTGACAGACTCAACATGTGCGATCAAAACACACCCTTTCTTTTTGAAAAGCCGCTCTTGCACTCAGTGATTCGATCTGGAATGCAACAGAATGGATGGGTCGCAGGGGTCTTTAACTAATGTTAACTTCAACATGGTGTCCTAAAAATGTGGCACTTGTGCAAGGTGTCCTTCTGATGCATTTGTACAACAATTAAAAAATAACCACAATAATGTAATATTATTCAGTCACTATTATATGAAATGTATTATTCAACATTTAATGCAATTGTTTTTGATTGTTTTTTTTTAATCTATTTTTATACTTTAAACATGTAACTGGTAGTTCTGAATTGGATGTTATGTTTATCCTAATAGAAAGCAGATTGCCTCATCCGACAGGAAAATAGCTTGATTTGCAGACAAATTGTGGTACTTCAATAAACAATCATATTCTCTATCATCCGCGTTACTGTCGTCATTACCATAATTGCCGTCATTTCAAACTCATTTGCACTAACACCAAGCGTTTTGTGCTCTTCCCATAAGGTTGCAATTCCCACAATAGTAATTTAAAGAAAATTTCCTCTCATTTGTGACATTGTTCCAAAAAAACAAAAACAAAAACTCAGTCTCAGTCTGTGTTCTGCTTCCATTATTATCCATAATATGACAAATAAAAAGAACATAGTTCAATTTGCTTGAATATTTCACAAAATAAAAGTTTGTATATGGTACTCAGCTCAACTTTACATACTACATTTAAATTTAAGAAATGTTTGAATATGCTAATTTGATACCTCCAGTTTAGTGTTCCACCTCTGATGTTTGGCACATCATTAACTCTTCACTTCGTTCACTTCACATTACGTTTTAATTGGAGCAATAATTATTGTGAATTACAGTAATTAAGCCCCCCCTCACTGGCTCGTATTTGTTATGTGGTCGGCGGGGGCAGTGTGTCCAATTTCCTGTCTTGATGTTTGCCAGGTGAGTAATGAAGATAATTGCAATAATGAATGTGTCCACAGAGTCTCTAGGTGACCTTTGGTGGGGGGTTCTGGCCCCAAAGTGTGTCAAACCAATTTCAGATTAAGGTATGAAAAATTGAGATGGGGCAATTATTGAAATTCCTTTGACCATGCAGGTTTCTTTCTCAAATTCAACAGCAATATGCAAATGCAAGCTGTAGTTTACCCTAGCTAAGTCATTTTTATATTGTACTCTACTGTTCAAAAGTACCTTACAGGCTAGCTGCATTGTTTTTCAGAAAACTATTGTTTTTCAGTAAATATTACTGTGAAGTATTATTACAAATAAAATAATTATATCTAAAAGATGTGTTTTTTCCCCTGCAAAGCTGAATTTTCAGCATTATTACTCCAGTCTTCAGTGTCACATGATCCTTCAGAATCATTCTAACATGCTGATTTGATGCACAAGAAACATTTCTTATTATTATCAATGATGAAAAGTTGTCAAAAGTTGTGTTGCTTATTTGAGGATTTATTTATTTGATTTATTTATTTTAGGATTATTTGATAAGGACACACACGCATAACCACTTGTGATTATTGCATTGTTTAATGAATTTAAAAAGTATTTATTTCCTTAAAAATATATATTAATCTGACTGACCCCAAACTTTTGAACTGTTGTGTATGAGGTAAACTGTAGTTCCCATCTTCATTGTCATTTGTTTCCTTCCTCTTCTCATTCTCTGACTTCCTGTTTGTCCTTCTCAGGGCAATACAGAATGTGTTGATCATTTTACAGGGTCACCACACACTGTGTACCATGGCCTAATTACTCAGCTGTGGCTCAAAGACAGGGAACGTTGTGATGTGCAAGCCAAACAGAGGAGCTCTAAAGTAGGCCAGTCCTATTTCTATGTTTGGGAAATCAAGCACAGGGTATTGTTTTGAGTGCTGTTTGCTATTGCTCATAACTTGAACAAACTCCTGACCCCCAGTTGTTTGTGCTACAGATATGAATAAGACCTCAAATCAGTGCTATTATTTTCTTTTGTGTTCAAATTTGGGATTGTACATTACACTGGCACAGCATAAAACTGATGTAAAAAATAAATAAAGAGCCATGTCTAGACATCAGAACATCATGAATACTTCGGAGTGGACTCCCAAGTTGACTTTGGCCAACCCCAATTAGCGCTTATTTCCTTCAGAAAAGGTAAAAATCAAATTGTTTTCTGTTGAAATGGCTGGTAGCTGTTGGTCATAATGTGATATGAATGCATTATTGCCTTTTTTTTTTACCCATTTGTGTCTGATTAATTGTGTCCTGCTTCTCTTGCAATCTCACATTGTCAAAAAAGAAAAGGTGTTTATACAGGTGTGGGCATTGAGGGTGATGGGGCTGTTAACATTTTAGCTTACTATGCGATATTTCAGCCTATTAGTACTTCCTCTGCAGGATTTTATCCTTCATTATCTCCATTTTGCTCTTGCTCTTCAAATTTGGAGTAAATTAGTATACCTCTGAGATATTATGCTTGCAAAATGGGACAGTTTTAGGCCATAGCAAACTGCTCCTGGTGAAAAATAAAACCGAGACAAAGCTGATTTACTTCAGCCCATTATAGGGAGATTGACATCTGCCCCATGCTAAACATTATTTGCGGACTAAGAAAAAATTTTCTAAGAGGCCTTTTTTTTTATAATTTTTTTTTTTTTATTGCATTGTGTATCTAGACAGATGCATAACAATTACCTGAGAAATCCTGCCTCTAATTATTTTGAGGTATGTTTAGATTTGGTTCCTCATCCTGCTAGCTTCTGGAAAATCCTCTGGAAAATGTCTTGTGACCCCATTGAAAAGGAGCAGGTTTGTTTGACCCAGAGACTGGGAAGAAAGCAGACTCAATGCTAAAACATTGAATCAAAGAGAATTTTCAAAAAAGCCCTGTCATGCTTGATATTTTGGAGTGCTTTTGATGTTCTGGGTCAGCCTTGGAGAAACCTCAGCAAAAGATCTGGAACACTGTAGTGCCAGCCAAGCAATCAGGGTATTTTCCAGCTCTTGCAAAGTACTATTAAATTTCACTTTCAAAGCGAGGGAATAATGAACAAGGTGGTAATTCCAGGCACCAGTCAAAAATGAAGGATATAATGACAGAGAAAGATAGAGTGAAAGGTGGGTGATAAACAATTTAAGCAAGCCTTTGCGTATATCGATACGAAGACAAGGCAAAGCCCAGATGAAATTCACACTGAGTTCTTCATTCCTCTTTTTTTAACACGATAGCATTAAAATTACATACTCCAAATAAAATTTGTGCAGCTGGTGATTCCTTTGTACTACAGGGACAACTGTGGTCTGTATAAGTGAACAACTGGAAGTTTTATTCAATTAATTCAAGTCATAAAGAAAAAAACTTCTTTTTTTCGTTTTTTTGTGACGTGTTTTTTTGTTTTTTTGTTTTTAAGGAAATTATACGTGTTTTTTTGTGTTTTTAAGGAAATTATACTTTTTTTAGGCAATGATGGTATTATGATCAAAAGTGACAGTAAAATACATTTATGTTACAAAAAATTTCTATGTCAAATCCTGTCATTTCTGAATAAAAAATTTTTTTTTAAAAACCTTTATTTTTTAAAACCCAAAAAAAAAAAAAAGTAAAATAAAATGATTAAATAATTTTGTAGATAAAAAAAAAAGGTTTATGTTTAGACGTGAATACCCATATATAATTCTGCCGGAAATGCAGCTGCTCGTGTACTTCGCATGTAAATAAGATGAATACATTGTTTGCATTTTAAATCATGATAATGTTTACATTGCCAGCACGACTCATCTCAACTCAATTTAGCAAGACACACAGTGTCTACGTCTGCTAGCGTTCTTTTGCTGTTGATATTTGCTAACATTGCAATCTGAATTTGTCATACATGCTGCAGCTGCTGTTCAAAAACACCAGGAATTGCTCTAGCTCCATGATATGCAGATACAAAAGTGAAAAACCTTTTTACCTCAGTTCAGAAAAGCTTTGTCTTTGTATCTTCATGGCAACTACATTGTCTGCTTGCTGCTGCATAAATGAAAATTGCATATTCGCTAGCTGCTAATTTCTTAGTATTCACTCTAAGCATTAAAACAGGACTGTTAACATGATACAATAATTAAACCTTGTTTATGGTTACTTAATAAGGAATTGCCAAAGCAGACCACGCAAAAACGCATAGTGATATAGCATAAGAAAGACTGTTCACTTATCTTAGACATTGTTGCATTTCAGTGGATTTCTGAAAGCGCACTGCACTGCTACGGCAAATGCTAACCAGGGCTGAATCAGAAATCGCCCCCTATACCGTCAAATAGGGCACTATTTGAAGGGACATCCATTTGTAGTGGTGTCTGAAATCATAGTGGACGTTATTGAGTGCACTCATTCAATCCCACATTGAACCGCAATAACAAGTGTACAGCAGATGTACGTTCAACGGCTGTCCGAATTCGCTCACTCGTTTTCATTCACTCCTTCAAGTGAACAGTATTAGTGGACTAACGTAGGCAATAGTGAATGAGGGTTTAGGGGACAAGTTAGGATTCAGCCCAAGTATTTTAAGGCTGAGCACGTGAGATCATTGGCTACTGATACAGAAGGAACCAATCAGCTGTGCCCTATAGATAACGATGTGATTGCAAGCAGGTTGAGTTAAGGCCCTATTAAGGCCCCACAAAAAGAAATTGTGAGGGATGCTTGCAGGCATAATGCTAGTGTGATGACATTGGTTGCCAGGGCATTGCTATACGGTTATGGTGTTTTGTGTGTTTTTAGCTCACTGCTATGCATTTGCTAGAGTGTTTTGTGCTGAAGGTTAATACTTAAGGTTAGGGATTTGAACAGACCCCTAACCGAGCATATGAGCAAAAATGAAATTGATCACACTATGCTGGGTGAATTTTCATAGTTGCATGTCTGAGTGGAATGCACTTATTTCTGTGGTGGAAATTAGTTTTACTGGTATTTTATTTTGTACAGGGGGATTTACCCTGTGTTCTAGTAATCCTGGTGGTCTTTCATGTCTCTTTGGCACAAGCGTGGCATGCTCACAGTGGGGGCACAGACTGTGCCCGGGCTTTCTGCCACGTGAACATGGCTCCACCAACTGCCTCATGCTCCCGGTGTTGTTTTTGGGTGCTGCTTGTCCAAAGATTCATGTGCATCCGTGACCTGATACATCAAAGGGAGCTGAAGCATAGCATGACACCTGCCTCAGATCAGGAGATCTATTAAATCTGTTGACCATGACTGTAGCTGGGTGAAAAGTTATAAAATTAACTGGTGTGTCAACATTTCTTTGAAATAAAAAAAATGCTGACACAAACTGTCTCAAGTCTTGTAGAGATCCAACATATGTAGAGGAATAAACACGTCATTTTCATCAAAGTGCAATACTTTAAATAACCTTTCCAATGTCAAGTCATTTTACTGTCACTGTGAGTAATGGCTGCTGCATTTACGACTGGACGTCAACTACTGTACTTTAGTGATGGAAGACGAGTTTGTGTGTGATTGACATTGCCATATTTTTTGATGGAGAGATTCCAGAGTGGCTGATGAACCATGACAGAAGCACACAAGAGAAAAGTTGTTTAAGGCCACCTTGAACATTTATTATTTAAAGGGATAATTCACCCAAAAAGGAAAATTCTGTCATTAATTACTCACCCTTATGACATAAGTTAAATATATAGAGTAAAATGTTGTATTTGTTTACCTGTTTGTTTACTTTACCTGACACCAGCATCCCTGCTTTCATTAAAGTCCTGTAGTTGATTCATAGATTGGTCATTCTTCTTACAGACGGGTTTTGTTACTGCTGATCTTTGTGGTGGGATTGAACTGAAACATCATGAAGAGAATCAAGAATCAGACACTGTGATATTGCTGGATTTGTTTTATATTACCTTAATAATTCACTGTCACCCTCCTAAAACAGATAATAAGTAAATGCACATAGGGGTGGTGGCGCAATGGATAAGACACATGCCTTTGGCGTGAGAGACCCGGGTTCGAATCCACTGTGAGACACCAATGTGTCCCTGAGCAAGACACTTAACCCTAGTTGCTCCAGAGGCGTGCGACCTCTGACATATATAGCGATTGTAAGTCGCTTTGGAAAAAAGCGTCAGCTAAATGAATAAATGTAAATGTAAATGTAAATGAACCTGATTGGTTCTTGCAGAAGCTCAAACGTGCTGCGTAACACACGAGAATTAACCTGATTGGTTCTTGCAGAAGCTCAAAATGTGCCTCTATGGTTCTCGCACATGCTTGAGCTTCCGTTTAGTTACCACAACTGATGTTGGAGTTGATTAATGTTTATATGTGAATTAAAGCCTAAATTCAATCTGTTCATCATATAAAGTTATTGTGTCTCTTCAGAAAATTTTGGACTAAACCACTCAATACATATGGATTCGTTTTACGATCTCTGTATGAACTTTTTGAAGTGTCAAAGTGTCAGTTGTCAGCTGTCTATAGAGGGACCGAAAGCTCTCAGATTTCATAAAAAAAATCTTCATTTGTGTTCTGAAGATGAATGGAAGTCTTGAAACGACATTAGGGTAATTAAGAGAGTAATTAATGAGAAAATTTTTATTTTGGGGCGAACTATCCCTTTAATGATATAAAGATATTTCAATGATAATAATACATTTCTTTCATTCTGCATTGTGAATGACATGGATGCCATTATTGTATATAAATATCTTTATTTTTACTTGTTGCAATAGACTAGATTGAAACAGATTGCACCACTTTTTCCGTGGTGTTTTTCCTTGGAGATTTTTAAAGCATATAGCCATGAATAAAACCAACCAGCTACAGTATGAGGTGAAACACAACATTACAGACTTACAGAGAATTACAAATCCATGAAACGTTGCTAATGACATAATCAAATTAAATACTATGGAGAAATAAAATAAAATAAATAATTTAAAGAAGTTGATATATTTTTCACAGCATCATGGGTAATGCAGTTTTTACCCGGAATGCTGCTGTTAAACACGATTCTTAAAAAGAAAAAAAGTTAAAATAATGAAAACTGGTCGCTTCAACAAAATCATATACTATTGATCAACCTGTGAACTCACAACAGGTCTGTCTTTAAAGGTTTATAATATATCATTTTATATATATTTCCTTATGGAGAAAATGCATGCACTCTATTGTTGACCACTCTAAAGGTATGAGACAGCAGCATTGCTCAGAGCAAACCTGTCACAACTGGAGGCTGAATGTGAGAATTTGCATTAGCCCAAACTACAACATGCATGTTTTGAAATTAATTAAATATGAGACTTGACATCAGAGGTAATTATAAATGGCAAATTGTGATTAGAGAATTGCATACTGATGGGAAAAAAAGCAAATTAAGCAGGAGAAAAATAGCAACACATGTTAGAGGCTTTAGTACACTGGGATTTATAAGAGAAAAACAGCAGAACAAAAAAGGAATAAGGGGGATTTAAGAGTGACTGGTAGAGGCAAAAATGAAAGATGGCTTCCACACAAGATGATTGACTGGCAGTTTTACACACTGCTGCACACCAACTAGAATGCTGCTCTTAAACCTTCTCTTCACTCACCCCTTCTTTCTCTCTCTCCTTTTCTTTCTCTTGCAGACGTTAATCCGCCTTATGTCGTCATGACCAATACTAACCAACCAATCAGAAAAGGCCTTTAGGTGAGGCTTTATGTTACATGCATCAGTGCATTCTGAAAAGTGAGCAACTATAACAACTATGCATTCAAAAGACCCCATAACCACAGGGTCATTTGGAAATATTTGTGCTTGCGTTATATTTAAATTCAGTCAGCTAAGTCTAATAAACACATAAAAATTGCAATGTGTAATAAGAATTTCTAAATTCTCAAGTTATAAAATAATAGTGATGTGTGTTTTTTGTTTTTTTTTCACTGGGCAGTTTGGCCCAGTGAACAGAAAAAAAATAAAAAATAAAAATGTAGTAGGTGTATTAAGAAAAATATATTCTGTTTATTCACACATGATAAAACTAACTAGATATATAAATGCAGTTGAGTCAAAAATTCTTGAGACCTCCTTAATAAATCCTTCTATTTGTATCATTTACATTTTTCTTATTCAAAATTATATTATCAGTGTAATTAAACTGTCCAGCTGAACAGCTGTCCAGGTAACAGCTGCCTGTTTAGATTTTCCCCATTGTAGGTGTACAAGCAATTGAACACCACTCTGTGTTTCCCATTGTGGGTCACAACATGGTGGGGCAGAAACCATGATTCTGTAGAGCTGCTTTTTGAAGTTTAGTGATGTAACCGGCTTTCTTCAGTTTTTGGATCTCTTCATGGTACTTGTTAGCTAATGGCAGGTCGTTAGCTAACCGACATTCAGGAGGTGGCCCATCACAGCATCCTTTGGAGCATGTAACAGAGGCATGGGTTTAACTCTCAAAAGCGGGGTGGCGTATCGTTCAACTCCATGCACTTTCACTCGCACTGTGTCTGTGTCTCCAGCATGTTCAGTGCTTCCTGGTCTTGTGACCTTATCACCATCTTGTCACTGCTATAAGGCCGGATGTCCATCTGCCATAACCTTTCAACTTGACGAAACAGTTCTGCAGATGGGGAGCAGTTAGACGAGAGCATACACTGTGAGACTGGAAGTTGATCCTGCAGATGTTTGGAGGGGCCTTGCAAGGTCCAGCCAAGACAAGTTCTGACAGTGGCTGGACCCCCAGGTGGACCCAATTGCACTGGTTCAATTGGGGTGATGAGCTCAGTGTGATCTGAATCAATAAGCATTAGGGGACAAGCTTTGACAAGAAATGGTATTGGTATCCCTCTGAGGTGTCTTCCTTCCCTGCAGGGTATTCACTGGGTAGGTGTATTCTGCTGGTCCAAATTGATTTGCTGTAAAAGCCCCCTGTATGTTGAACCTTTTCCTGGGGTTACTTGGGTTGGATAAGCTGAAATTCACGCAAGGGCCATGCAGGTGTTGTGCAGCTGTGGTGAGTGAAATGGTGCGCTCTGAGCCATCATCGAGTACAGCAAATGTGTCCAAAGCTTTGTGCTGGTGATGGATGGTAACCTTAACAACTTTAAGGAACACTTTCCCACTGCAACGAGGTTGGTCTAAGTAAAGAGTTTCTGTGGTGGAGTTGTATAGGCTATTACTCTCACTGGTAACCTCACCTTTCCTTTTGGTTGATGTTGTTGAGTATGGAGAGGTGTTTAGTTTGGCAAAGGTGGCAAGGCCTCTTCAGGTCACAGTCTTTGGCCATGTGGGAACATGCACATTTCCAGCAGTACCATGCGGTACACTGGCTGATGTAATGTTCTGTACTGCAGTATGGACCGATGGCTTTGAGCTTGGTTGGTGCTTTTTGATGAACTGCCTTGGCTTTGGTTAATGGTTCTAGTCTTGTCTTAGACGCCATGCAGTATGCAGTTTTTTTTTCTGTCTCGTCAGCTGGTTTAAATTTCATACAGATGCAGCCAATCTGCAAACTCGAGGAGGGAGAACTTAGTCTTATCTGGGTTTCTCTTGAGGTGATGCATCCTGAATTGGGTTTGTTGTGAACGAGGAAGATGATTCAGAAGGTGTTTCAAATTTGTCCCACTTTGCAGTTCTTCAATCCCATCCCCGTTTAGGGCTTTGAGCATGGCTCTCCAAAGTCTCTATTTCTATCAGTATGAACTGGTAGGGTCGACCATACCTTCTGTCAAGGGCTTGCAGGGCATTAGTGTACGGCATGACTGACTCTGCATGTGCTAACACCAGTCTGTGAGCATTAGGCACCTTCACATGCTTAAGAAGAATGGAGTACTTATAATGCTGAGTGGAGCAGGTTGTCCAGAGTGATCCTAAGTTCCATACTGGACTCTGTCCTCTTTAATGAAAGTTGGGAAGGTTGGGCCTTATACTGTTGGAAGCCAGTATGATGAGGGATGGGGGATGTAGGGTACAGCCTCATTCCTAAGCTGTGATGTGTAACTGGTTACACAGTTATTGGCATTGGCTCAGTCTCTGAAACAGACTGACTGGGTGCTGGAAAAGTCTCCAGGGGGGGAAACTTGATAGAAAAGAAGCTGGGCGGTTTGGCTCGGTTCAGGGAGAGGAGGCAAATGTTTAATCCAGGGCTCTTCTCTATTGTGCACTAGGGTTCTGGTTGGGTTTGACGGGGGACTGCCGCATAGTGAGGCATAATGGTGTGTCGACAGGGCAGTCTCTCTGCTCAGATGAGGTGGTGACTGGAAATGAGTGTCTCTGATTTGGGTTTTTCTCAGTACTTGTGAAAGCTTCTCAACGAAAGAGGGTTGAGGTTTGGCAGGCTGTGGCCAAGAATGACGATCTGAGCTGACATCATCAGGGCTAGCATCGGATGTCAGCTGTCCTTTCACCAATGATTTAAGAATCTGGGTCCTAAGTGTCTGATGCTGGGATGATGCTTGTGAGGGGTGGGTGGATGCTTGAGGAGTTCTGTGTTGCAGGACTTTCTCCAAGAGTTATATTTTATGACTAGCAGTCTTGCTCTGTTGCTTGGCAATTTCCATTATTTGCAGCATAAAGTCCTCTGTTGAACCAGCTGTTCCACATTGGGTGTTGAGAGGACATGGGGGTTGAAGTCACCATTGCCTTCTCTTTAGGTCTAACAGCCTGCCCTGATGGGTTCCCCTCATAGTCGACCACATAGTCATCTAGGTAGACAGGCCTCTGAATTGCTCTGCGTGGACTTCAGGATGAGGCAGGGGCAGACTTTGGGGTTACCATGGTAACGACCTGGCTCGGGCTCGAAGGACCAATAATGCAATGAAAGTGGACTGGTTCTTAGGTAGATTTGGTCATCACCATGGTGTGTCGGTAAGGACACAGAGACAGAAACCCCATTTAAATGAC
>FLSR01000796.1:22300-47631 GCA_900092035.1 Leuciscus waleckii | reverse complement strand
TACTTCAGTAAAGTACAGATACGCAAAAAAGCTACTTAAGTACAGTAACGAATTACATTTACTTCGTTACTGTCCACCACTGCATATATCTAGACAGGAGTATAATGGCGAGCAAACAGCTTTTTTGGATTGTGTGCTCGTCCCTGCCCTCGCATCATTATGAGTGGGGACACACGCAAATTATGTGTTGTTTGTTTGGGAGTGGAGCATGCACGGTCAGCTCTAGTAAAAGGGGGCTGATTATGGGTCTGCAATAAAGATTCTGTGACTCAATCTCGGACCTTGCATGTGCCGAGGCAGCGCGTAGATTACAGGTTTGCAATAAGAATCTATTGGCTCAGATCTTGCGTTTGCTAAGGCAGCGTGTATATCATAGGTCTGCATTTCTGCAATAAGAATCTAATGGCTCAGATTGCGCATTTGCCGAGGCAGTGCATAGATTTTGGGTCTGCATCTCATATTCGTTGGGTCCTGCTCCCAATAGAAGAGGGTTTTAGAATTCGTTCGGTTCTCGTCCACCTAGATTTCTAGGGGTCCTCCCTACAGTGGTGGACCCCGAGCAGGCTTTGGTTATGGAGCAAGAAGTACAGACTCTTCTGCGAAAGGAGGCTATAGAAAGAGTTCATCCTCCCAGCAGGGAGTCAAAGGTTTACAGCCGTTACTTCATTGTTCCAAAGAAGGATGGATGCTTACACTCAAACAGATTGTGTCACAGATTCAGTCCGAGGACTGGTTTGTTACGATCTTTGAAGGACGCGTACTTCCATGTAGCCATCCATCCTCATCACAGGAACTGTACCAATAGCAGGTTCATCCGTTTGGCCTAGGTTTATCGCCCCGCACTTTCATGAAATGCATGGATGCAGATAATGAGTGGTCGCTTGGCACAAGGTCTGTGGCAGGACCATCTACTTTCTTGGCAAATAAATCTCTTACATCAACCATCAGGGGTCTGAGCTCACATCACTTATGCAAACTGGCACCTTTTCTCTAAGGTGAGCAGGTTGATCCTTCACCCCCACCCAGAATTGTGGAAACTTTGGGCTTGGCCTCTGAGGGGGCCCACCTCATAAGTTCAGGTCTCTCAACCAAGGTTGTTGAGACCATGCTCCACTCCAGAGCTCCCTCCACAAGGAAACTCTATGCCTTGAAGTGGATATTTTTTCACTTCCTGGTGCGGAGAGCACTAGCCGGAGCCAGATCCTGCAGTAGCTTTTCTCCACAGGTCTATCCCCCTCCACACTAAAGGTGTACATGGCGGCCTTAGTTGCTTACGGCATCCCTTTAAGTGATGTATCCTTGGGAAGACACCTCTAGTAACATTTCATTTGTGGCACTGTGAGGCGTCAGACCATGAGACTAGGAGTATGGCTGCTTCTAAAACATTATCGTCAGGAGTTTCCCTCCAATATGTTTGTGATGTGGCGGGATGTTGCCTCGCCGCAAACATTAGTGAGGTTTATGACCTTGACCTCGGCTCCTCCCAGGAGCGCAGGTGCTTTCGTCTTAGTGTGCGCAGAGATTCACATGGACAGGCACTTGTTACCATGGCATCGTGGGTATAGTGTTTCCAAAGCGTCTCGATGCAGCCCGAGTTCCCTTGAAAGGTTACGACTGTAACCCTGGTTCCCTGAAGAGGGAACAAGACGCTGCGTTGCCCTGCCATACTCCCTGCATGCCTGTGATCGACTTGCTTCGGCTTACAGAAGCTGCCACGGTCTGTCGCAGGGGTGCTTTATAGCTTCCTGGTCGATGACGTCTCATTCCCTCTTCAGGGAACCAGGGTTACAGTAGTAACCCGATATGTTTTCAATGGCATTGCACAGGTTGTCATTTTTTAAACGTGCAAAAGATCTGATATGATTTTTCTTTGTTTCAGTTTTTACATCTTAATAAAATCAGCTGTTTTAACAGGGGTGTTTTTATTTATATCCATGAATGCAAGAAGGTTTTTGATGGCCTCAGGCATTAACTGTCAACTTTGACCATGCACTTTAGTCTGAGTTGGTAACATTGTTGTAAAGACTGAAACTCTTGTCCAAACCCTGGTAAACATTCGTTTCATTCTTTAGTCCAAGATGTTATTACAAATAACTCTTGAAAACCAAGCCATGCAACTAGTTTTGTCCAACACAAAGAGAAACAGGAAGAGTATCAAAAGATTCATGTGGACGTTCAGTTAAAATCCATGCTGTGTAACAGAGGCTGTAAAACACTAACCACTACTCAAAGTTCTCACTACAGAAGGATCTTGGATGAGCCCTGAATCCTGATACACTGAGCCCTTTATGATCAATATAGCTGAGTGAGCCTCATAGTGGATTTTTAAGAAAACAAACCAAGTCAATAAAATAAAACAAAGTACACTGTGATCATGTTCAGAATGTAAACCAAGCTTATTTACTGAATATTGCACAGTACTGTATACTGAAATATTTATTAAATGAAAAGTATGTGAAACTGCAAGCATCTTGACCTTATTAGGTTGCATGTTTAATTCAGTGATAGCATCCAATAATCATCTTCTAACAAAACAAAAAAAATGTAAAGGTTTTTTTTTTTTTTTACCCCCCAGTTTTGGGGTGTTTTTTTTTTTTTTTACGCCCCCAGTTTTGAGTAGGGAAAAAAAGTGCTTTTTAGCAGTCCAATCAAATAATGATTCATAAAAGAGGTTGAAAATCACAGATGATTTATTCTCCAGGTCACTCATAATGTTGGAAATTGGAAAGTTAAATCAAGTGCACTGTGGGACATATTTTGTGCAGTATCTTCTCATCAGTATCAAGCACTCTATTGCTATGTATCTGGAGTTTAGAAGAAAAAAAAAATCTTTAAACAACTTTAAACATTTGAAAGCTAACAATATTGATGTGATTCTTCCTATGAACAGCCATTTCCAATGTTTATTCAGATATGAATATGCAATGTCCAATTCCACCATATTTAAGATTTTCATGTCACAGCAACTACAGACCGCCCCAGTCAGCCAGCATGCATTGATGGTTTCTCCATGCCAGTGTAATGAAATGTATATATGAAAGCATTTTCATTCCACAGGGAAACCACTAAATCTGGTTAATCGCATAATGCACATGCAAGAAGCATTTACACAAAAAAGAATGTGGGGTAAAGCATCAGTCATCAACTGGAAGACAAATTAAATTTACAATAAATAAAGAATCCCATTACACCAGTAATTTGCATCACTGACATCAATAGCTGATTCAAAATCAGCTACATTATATGATTTCTAGGACTATTAAACATGTTAATTCAATTTTAAAAAATCATTTAACCATACCTATTCATAAAAGGAACTTTTCTACCATCAAAGCTTGAAGTGCTTTATATAGCGGTGAATCAGAACTCCAGGGAGCGTGAACGAGTGGGTGGAGTGTGCAGATCTGGTGACTCCGTGACAGTACCCCCTCCTCCAAGGGTGGCTCCTGACGACTGGGTAGGACGACAACAGGGTCTACCTCAGGCCCTGGGAGCTGGTCGATCTGGGTGTTCCGTGTGGTATGGGGTGAGGAGTGTAGGATCGAGGATATCATAACAACTCCCCATGAGCGCTCCTCAGGACCGTAGTCCTCCCAGTCATGAGGTATTCCAGTCTGTGACCCCGTCGTCGCGAGTTCAGTATAGCTCGGACCAGGTAGATCGGTTCCTCTTCAGCGATATTGGGAGGAGGAGGTATTTCTTCGCCACCAGATTATGTGGGAGGAGAAAACAGAGGTTCAGAGTGAGGTTTCAGGAGGGATACTCAAAGCAGGCGGAGACGGATGTCCCGCGTCAAGAGCCATACCTTCTGGCCTGGTTGGTAGCGAGGGGTTGATGTTCTGCAGGTGTCTGCTTGTCTCTTGTGTCTTCACACTACCTGTTGGAGATGCACGTGAGCTGAGTCCCATACCCTCTCGCTCTGCTCGAACCAGTGATTGACAGCTGGAACTTCCGAGGGCTCACAGAGGATACCTTGGAAGGGGGTGTGCCCGGTGGTGGATTGTCGGAGTGAGTTTTGGGCGTACTCAGCCCACGGGAGGAACTGGCACCAGCTGTCCTGGTTCTGGTGGCAGTAGGACCTCAGGTATCTTCCGATTTCCTGGATTTTCCGCTCAAGTCTGGCCGTTAGTTTGGGGATGGTAACCGGAGGAGAGGCTTACGGATACTCGGAGTTTGAAGAATGCTTGCCAGACTCTTGAGATGAATTGAGGTCCCCGGTCAGATACGATGTCTTCGGGAATACCGAAATGACGGAACACATTCTGAAACATAACTTCGGCCACTTTGAAAGCAGTGGGCAATCCTCTGAGGGGAATCAACTTGTAGGCTTTAGAGAAGCGGTCTACTATCACGAATACACATGTGTGGTTGTTTGAAGGTGGTAGGTCGGTCATGAAGACAATACCCAGATGTGACCATGGACGATGTGGAATGGGAAGAGGTACCAGCTTTCCTTCAGGGAGTTTCCTAGGAGTGTTGGTAACGGCGCAGATTGAGCAACCCCTGATGTACCGGGATATATCCTGAGGCATAGGTGGCCACCAGTAGCGTTGACGGAGGAGCGAGAGGGTACGTTGGCTACCTGGTGTCCAGAGCCCGGAGAGGTGTGAGCTGAGTCCAGGCTGCGTTCCAGTCCAAAATTGTCATGCCCTTCACTCGCTAACTTCCCTCCGTCTCATTCACTCGGATGTACGTCATTGCGAGTGCTCACTACTGGCGGAAACTGTAATGGGCTGAATTGGAACATCGTAAGCCCTTGATCACTTGGAATCAGCTGTGGAGTTGATTTATTATTACATTTTTTTTCCCTTTAAGAATTTGTTTAATGCAGCATCCAAATGTTTATAGGTGTGTTTGGGTTGTTAGAAATTAAAAAAAAATGTATTATTAATATATCATAGAGTTGTCTGTTGTGGTGGTGATTAGATGAGATATGTGGTGACGTCACAATCGTACTGCATTGTGGGACATATAGGTGCCTGAAGTGTACATTTGAAGCAGACTCGCTCCCTCGGTCAAAATCGAGGGAACGAGGGTCTGTCCATATAAACTTCCCTCGTCCACTTCACGAAGTGGAACGCACTTCAAAATGGCGGCAGGGATTCCCCCAAGGGGAAGTGCTTAGGGAAGTTCGCAAGTGCGTGTCTAAAAGTGGACTGGAACGCAGCACAGAAGGGGCAGGCGAAAGGTGGGTTGACCATAAAGGAGCCCTTCTGGACCTCCAGGCGCTACAGGGTTGGAGCGATTAGCGCGGGAGATTTGCTCATCGATGGCCCATTTTATTGGACTGACGATCATGGTTGGAGGGAGGATGGTTTCAAGAGCAGAGTCATCAGGAGCACATTGGTAAAGACGCGATAAGGCATCTGCCTTACAGTTCTTATGCCAAGGTCGATATGAGACTGTGAAATTGAACCTGGTGAAGAACAAAGCCCATCGGACTTGACAAAGATTGAGTCTCTTAGCTTCTCTCAGGTACTCGAGATTGCGATGGTCAGTGATGACCTCAAACTTGTGATGTGCTCCCTCCAGTCAGTGTCTCCATTCTTCGAGAGCTAGTTTAATGGCGAGCAGCTCTCGGTTTTGATGTCATAATTCTGCTCCGCAGGGGAAAGCTTTTTAAGTAGAAGGCACATGGATGGAGTTTGGAAGGATCACCCTGCCGCTGCGAGAGGACTGCTCCGACCCCAGTGGAAGAGGCATCTACCTCGACGATGAACAGGAGATTAGGGAGATTCAGGATTAGGGTGGACCAGGATCGGAGCGGTTTGGATGGCCTATTTGAGTTGTTGGAAGGCTTCTGAGGCTGCTGGGGTCAAGGACAGAGACTTGGGCTGACCTTTGAGAGCTGAGGTTAATGGAGAACTGAGAAGACTGTAGTTGTGGATGAATCGTCTGTAGAAGTTGGCAAATCAGAGAAAGCGTTCGAGTTCCTTGATTGTAGTGGGTTGAGGCCAGTTTTGGATGGTATCCACCTTCCTCTGGTCCATCTGGATGCCATGTTGGTCTATGATGTACGAAGTGGACGGAGGTGGTGTGGAACTCGCATTTTTCCAGCTTGAGGTAAAGATGATGGCGGAGTTTCTCGAGGACCTGCGTTACGTGAAGGCGATGCTCGGCCAGGTTCCGGGAGTAGATGAGGATGTCGTCTATGTAGATAATGACGAATCGGTTGAGGAAGTCCCGGAATACCTCATTCATATAGCCTTGGAAGACTGCAGGTGAGTTGGACAGGCCGTACGGCATCACTCGGTATTCATAGTGACCTGAAGGAGTGATAAAAGCAGTCTTCCACTCATCACCTCGGCGTATACGAATGAGGTTGTAAGCGCTCCTCAGGTCCAGCTTGGAAAATATGCGAGCTCCACGGAGTTGCTCCAGAGCTGCCGGGACCAGAGGAAGTGGATAGCTGTCAACACTCTCTGAGAGTTGAGGTGTCGGTAGTCAAAGCACGGCCTCAAACCTCTGTCCTTCTTGGCCACAAAGAAGAAGCTGGAAGCGGCAGGGGATGTAGACGGTCGGATGAACTGTTGCTGAAGTGCCTCCTGGATATACTCCTCCATGGCCTTCTGCTCCGGGATGGACAGTGGATACACTCTACCCTTGGTAGAGTTGCCCCAGGTAACAGATCGATAGCACAGCCCATGGCCGGTGTGGTAGAAGTTAGGTTGCCAACCGCATACTGAAGACATCCTGGAACGCCCAGTATTCAGGAGGGATCTCCACCTTATGGTCCACCTCATGACTCTCAACGGTGGTGGAGTTAATGGAGAGTGTGTCATCCACGGGGGTCTCAGGATGAGGTCAGCGGTGGATCCTTCCAGCACCATGAACGTTATCTCTTCAGAATGTAGGTATCCGATGCGGAGTGTCAGTGTGGGAGAGAGGTGTCGGATTCTACCCAGCGGTTTTCCTTGGATGGTGTGGATTCTTAGATCCCGAGAGCAGCGTTTCTTGTGGACATTAAATTTCTGGAGGAGTTGGACAGAGATGAAGTTCCCCACGGAGCCAGAGTCGATGAAGGCTTACGCTGAGACACAGATACGGGGGGTTAGAATATGTACAGTGGTACGAGACAAGGAGGTTATTTGAGGTGGAAGTTGAATAGTACTCACCGCGGGGCATGGTGGTCGAACAGGACAGGCGGTGATGACATGACCTTCTCTCCCACAATATAAACACAGTTGATTTTGGATTTTTCGCTGACGCTCCGCATGTGAGATGATAAGAATCCACCTGCATAGGTTCAGGTGCTGGAAGGGCAACTGATGGTGCCGAGGACGGAGGATATGCAGCGGGATTTAGGAGAGAACAGGCAGTGAGACGTTGAGAAACCCGGATGATATTTTGGATGAAGTTCTCTATTCCCATAGCATCGTCATACACAACCGTGAGCTGGCGGATGTTGGTATTGAGTCCCTGACAGAAAGTGGTGAGTAGTGCAGTCTAGTTCCAGCTGCTGGTGGCTGCCAGTGTGCGAAACTGGAGGGCGTAAGCACTGACAGAGTTATTGGCTTGTCGCAGGTTGAACAACTGGTCATGAACTGACAAATCTGAGGCGGTTTGGCCAAACACTTCTTTAAAGTGACTGAAGGAGGATAGGGAAGAAATGATGGGTGCGTTGGACTCCAAAGAGACTGAGCCCACTGAAGTGCATGTCCAACAGCAGGGAAATGACAAAGGCTACTCGGGCGCGTTCGCTGGTAAACTGGTGAGACTGCATCTCGAAGTATAGTGAGCATTGTAACAGGAACCCACTGCAATCATCCGCTTCTCCGGTGAATGTTGCTGGTCGGGCCATGGGACTGGCAGAGGCAGCGGGTGAAGCAGTGGGTGTGGAGTGCAGGAGAGATTGGCGAGCGGCGTGAAGGACGTCGGTGGGAACGGTAGGTGGGATGTCAGACCAGTGGGCAGAAGGGAAAGGCGAACTGCATGAACCAATTCTGCAAACGGATCGACGGGTTGATCCGCTGCAGTCTCCGTGGGACTCTGCATGTGGTCTGGTCTTCTGTCACAGTACAGAAAGAGGCAGACAGGTAAATGGTGAAAGATGTTTATTGAACAGAGGCACGGAGTGGAACAGCAGATGAGACGGGTGAGTATGCAGTGGAGAATCAGAACAGGATGATGAACTTAGCTGGATGATAATATAGATGTCTGTTTGCAGATGGCGGGACAGGATATGGCAGACTGATGACTGAAGACAGAAGACAGAAGACGGATGACGGATGACGGATGACGGATGACAGGAGATCGGAGATCGGAGATTCGAGGGTGAAGTTCAGGTATGCAATCTTCAGGTGAGTAGAGGAGTCTGTACGTCAGGTAAGGACAAGACCAGACAATGAAGTGAAGGGGAAGTGTCTTTATATAGTGTGCGTTGATGATAAAGTGCAGGTGCGGTGAATCAGAACTCTGGGGAGAGTGAACGAGTGGGCGGAGTGTGCAGATCTGGTGACTCCGTGACAGGAGGGGGCTTAAAAATGTTGTCAATCTGACAAATGCATGTATAGACCAACAATTAAAAATCTTCATGTGCAATATGGAATGCGATAATGATTCCATGTCTACATTAGACAAAAGGACGAACTCAGTTGCAAAATGAATGTGGATTGTAGACCAATGATATGTTTATTTTCAATTATTGAAAAAACTTAAGCCACTTTTTATTAGGGGTGGGAGAAAACAAATCAATTATCTGATGCATCGCAATTTCCTCTTAAACAATTCTGAATTGATTCTGCAACGTAAGAATCAATTCTGAGCTGTTTTCCCCCTGCATATCCACAAAGGTACTTTTGTGTGCTAGAGACATCCATATTCTGCATGATGCCAATTACACACACAGAACCCACACAAAACTATCAAGTATATAAACGTGCATAATGTTTCATGGTTATGTGAAATACAAGGGCAATCACAGGCGTCATTGCACAGCTTCAAAGCATTCTCAAATACTGAAAGCACTTTTTGTTTATTGTTTGTAATGTGCTTCTTTGTTTCCCTTTGATTGATATGTTTTAAAGCTACATATGTAATATTTATTTTTAATTTTTAATTATTTTTTTAAAAGAAATCTAATTATAAGCAATTTAATAAAATTCCACAAATAAATTCTATAATCGGTAAACCCAATAATAACAAAAAATTAAATCAAGAATCGGATTGTGATTGATCGGAATATGAATAATCGGATCAGAATATGATCGGATTTTGAGCTGCCTAAAGATTCCAACCACTATTTTTTATCATATCTTTTCAATGCTTGTTTGTCACAGAAATGTCTTTGAATGGACTTAATTTAAGAAAATAATACTTAAAATATTAAGATATTAGACAATTTGCCAATAATCTGATTAATCCGCATAAAATATAATATATATATATATATATTAAATGAATCGATTGACAGCCCTAAATATATTCTGCTCAAGTAGCATTTATAATATTTTAGTCAATTCAGAACCATTGTTTTAAATGCATTATTTCTGACTCACTGATTGTGTCTTCCATCATGTAATATGAAAAAAAAAAGCAGCCAGCAGCCATATCACCCTGTAGCCCAAGACTGGTTGCCCACTGAAGCTAAGCAGGGTTTAGCCTGATTAGTACCTGGATGGGAGACCTCCTGAGAAAACCAGGTTACTGCTGGAAGAGGTGTTAGTGAGGCCACAGGGGGTGCTCACCCTGTGGTCTGTGTGGGTCTAACGCCCCAGTATAGTTATGGGGACGTCATATGCTCTCATTGACAAATGCGGAACAATTAGTTAATGCGTTCATGACATCAAGGCTAGATTATTGTAATGCTATTATGGGTGGTTGCCCTGCACACTTAATAAACAAACTACAGCTGGTCCAAAACGCAGCAGCTAGAGTTCTCACTAGAAGCAGGAATTATGACCATATTAGCCCAGTTCCTTTTGAAAGAAAAAGAGTGAAAGAGTAGGGGTGTAACCCCGGCATCCTGTCCAAATTTGCCCCTTTGGCCTCTGTCAATCATGGTCTCCTAATTATCCCCATATACTGATTGGCTTCATCACTGTCTCCTCTCCACCAGTAAGCTGGTGTGTGGTGAGCGTTCTGGCACAATGTGGCTGCCGTCGCATCATCCAGGAGGATGCTGCACATTGGTGGTGGTTGAGGAGATTCCCCCTTCCATGTAAAGCGCTTTGAGTACCCAGAAAAAATGCTATATAAATGTAACTAATTATTATTAATAATAATAATATTGATCCGATTTTTTTCTTCCGTTGTTTGGATTTCTCATCACTGGTGACTTTTTTTTTTAGGCCAGACCCAAATAAACAGATGCACAAACACTGGAGAGGAGAGAATCATTATAAGGTCCCATAAGCATTTATTAAGTCTCTTGCATGGTAGAGGGAACAACAGCTCCTCTATCAATGGCTAATGAGATTGGAGAGAATAAAGCACAGGTTTTGCTCGGGTCACTCAAAAGGGTCCGCTGCTGATTACATTTGCTTCCATTTGCTTGATATATTTATCAGCCTGGTGAAAAAGAAAAAGCATCCCTTGCAAACCTGCAGAGATTTAATCCAAAGTATAAACAAAGCTGAGACTGCTGTGGGTCTTTGGTGCATTACCATTTCAATCACATCCAATTTTAGTTTTCATTTTCTTTGTAATGTTTTGGGTTGTACAGCACATCTACCTGTGGGTTGGTAAGACAAAGCAGAGATGCACTTCACCATCCATATCAAACAATTAGCACATTCAGGCTGACGCAGACAGGGTTTAGTGCTGTTGCTGTGATCTGAGATCTTCCAGTACATTTGTGGCAATATATTTCCTCAAAGCAAGAGTGTTTTACATTGAATTCATAATAAAGTCAACAGTTTTGTATATCTGTGTATGCTTATTTGTTGTAATATACAGATATCTTAGATACATCCATAAGAAAAATCCCTCGTCTCATAAATGTCGCATATTGGCTGTGTAATTTAATCCCAAAACAATGTGTGACGCAGAATGAACAATATAAAGTGAGGTTATCATTACTGGAATCAAGGAACAGGTAAAAACTAATATCCATAGACACCAAAGAACTAGAACTAAAACCGAGACAGCACAGGAAAACCATGAACTATGAAACAACACTTAAAGGGAGTTAATCAAAAAAGGAAAATTCTGTCAATTTACTCAACTTATTGTATTGTTGTTCTTCTGCAAAATACAACTACGGAAGAAGATTTTTGTTTTAAACCACATTGACTATTATTGCATGAACCAAAAAGTTGCTACATTCTTCAAATACTTTCCTATTAGTTCCAAAAGAAAATACTTGAATATATTCTGTTATTATATTTAATAAAATAACAGAATATATATCGACCAACCCAAATATACATGCTATTCCAAGATGGCTTATGCTAGTTTGTTGGTAAGCACAGCAGTATCCAAAAGACAACAAAATTATGTCATATATTTAAAATAATAACATAATTTTGTTGTGTTTTGGAGACTGGTGTGCTTACAAAACATGATTAACTGGAGGTCAGTGACACTGTTAAAGCTTACTGTCACGTTGTGGGTTGTGTTTCTTGTTCCTTGTTCTTGTCTGTCATATATGATCCCCTGTTCTAGTTTTGGGATCCTGCCATGTGTTCCCTTGTCTGTTGTGTCATGTTGTCATTGGGTCATTGTTTAATTGTTCGCAGGTATCCCTTGTCGTGTCATTAGTCTTTTGTGTATTTACCCTCATGTTTGCCTGTGTCTTTGTTGAGTTTTAATGTTTCCTGTTATGTTGTATAAGTTTATGTTCTTGTTCTTGTTTTTGAGTTACATGCCTTTGTTTCATGTTTGATTATGTTTTGGAATAAATTGCATTTAGGTTCTGACTACTACTTGTCTTCAGTGGACTTCATTCGTTACAGAATACTCAACCAACATGGACCCAGCAATTTATCTCTTCCCCATCAGCCAAGGTAGCCGTCCTATTGAGGATTACGTGGAGGAGTTTTGTGGGCTTTGCCAGGGAATGGATTTTGGTGACGATGTCTTGAAAGACATGTTTCGCCATGGACTGGATGATCATATTTATTACTGCATGCCTGGCAATACCCCTCACTACACTCTGGCTCAATACATTGACTGTGCCCTTTTTATTGAGTGGCTCGTCATTTACTGGGGGCTTTGCGGATGAGGAGCCCCGCAAGCTCACAGTATCCTGTGGGGGGTTACATTGTGGGTTTTGTTTCTTGTTCCTTGTTCTTGTGTCATGTGATCCCCTATTCTAGTCATGTGATCATGCCATGTGTTCCCTTGTCTGTTGTGTCATGTTGTCATTGGGTCAGTATTGAATTTGAATGTTGAATGTTTCCTGTTATGTCGTGTAAGCTTATGTTGTTGTTGAGTTCCATGCCTCGTCATGCCTTGTTTTATGTTTGATCACGTTTTGGAATAAATTGCATTTGGGTTCTCACTACTACTTTAGTGGACTTCATTCGTTACACTTATACTATACTGTTTTTACTCGTTTTCATGCTCTCTTAATGAGAGATTCTGGGCCCTATTTTAACGATCTGAAACGCAAGTGTCAAGCGCAAAGCGCAAGTAACTTTGTGGGCGGGTCTTGGGCGCTGTTGCTATTTTCCCGGCAGGATAAATGACTCTTGCGCCAGGCGCAATTCTAAAATGGGTTGGTCTGAAGTAGCTTCATTATTCATAGGTGTGGTTTGGGCGTAACGTGAAATAAACCAATCAGAGCATCATCTCACTTCCCTTTAAGAGCAGACGCGTATGATAATTGGGTAAATGTGTAAGCTAGATGTATGCTTTTATAATAAATTGTCTATCTATCTATCTATCGATCTATCTATCTATCGTAATAATGTATGATTTGCAAAAATGAAAACTGCTGCTTCTGTGTAGATGAGAGAATCAAAGTGTATGCACGTTGTGCACACGCTACATTGATTATGGCCAAGCATGCGCCCTTAAAATAGCATATGAATAACATGCGCAACGCGCCACTGACTTTAAACTATTTTTTCCTGGTTAGTGGCGCAATTGTTTTCTAAACCATCAAAATAGCATGAAGGAACGTTTGCGCCGGAACACGCCTCCTTTTTTGCTCTGAACCGCCCAGGGAGCGCAAGCTCATTCCCTAGTTTAACGACGTGTTTCTGTGGAGGGAAAAGCGCGCTTTGCGCGGGTGCAAAATAGGAATGATTTACATTTAGTCATTTAGCAGACGCTTTTATCCAAAGCGACTTACAGATTAGGACTAAATTAAGCGAGTCATCATGAAGAGGCAAAAACAACGCAAGTAGTGCTCAAAAAACAAAGTTCAGGCATTATTCAGAGTAGCATAAACCCGACAAGTGAGGTTTTAAAGGGAAGGGGAAGGAATTATTTTTTTTTTTTTTTTATAAGGTTAAGTGCTCACGGAAGAGATGGGTTTTCAGCTGAATGATACATGTGTCGGTGTACAAAGTCAATTGTGCTGGGTGCAAGATAGGGCCCTCAGTGTTTTTGACATATTTCTGCAGAAAACCAGCAGGAGTTGACTATGAATTTTAAAGAATAATTCAAGTTTATCCATTAATGAGAGAACAATAATTGCATAGCTTCTCTGTATGATTATTTTTGCAATTTGCTGCATTAGCTCTAAGACATTCAGAATAGCTGGTTCATTGTTTCAACATTCAGTGATTGCTTTATAAAGATAGTGTGACTGTCTGATGAAAAGAGTGCAGAGATGGTAAAAGGCAGTCACTGCAAAATACATTTTGTTCATACTTTTACGGTCTAACAACTGCAACTGACCATGGCATGATTCAGAAAGCAGAAATAGCCAGAGAGAGAGGAGGTAATAAAAAACACAATAAAAAGCACATCCAGGTAACATTTTATTCCAAAAACAAATGAAAAAATAAAATGATCACATTATACATAAATGATGAAAACATTTTTTTTGTTTTTTGTTTTTTTGCATTGCATTGCATTGCATTGCATTGCAATTTCCCTGACAATTAGAATTTCTCATTACTATAATGCATTTGTTAAAGAATGTTAGATTATCATCACTGTAATACATTGTTTTTAATACAGAAATAAATACTGCAATACAACAATTTGTTCATCAATCTAAGTAGAATTGCCATCACAATATTACACAAACAAATGCTTCACAATTAAAATAATATATATTACAGTAATGAAAATTAGATTTTTGGATCTCATTTTTAGATTGGGATAATGAGACATTTATGTCATAAATGTCATAAAAATAGTGTCACAATGCTAAAATGCTTAATGGTCCTTAAAAAGGCTTAAATCTTGTTTAATAAATGTAACTTCTTATTACTTTCTTTGGATTTTGAGGTGAAAAACGACCTGGGTGTGTTCTTGGCAGGTTTCATAAGATCCACCCTGTTATCTTATATGCTGCATCTGTTCAACCAGTAAAAAGCATGTCAAGCAAAAGCTGATCCACAGAAGTAGAAGTAGGTGGTTTTGCTATACGCTAAAAGAAGAGAGCTGCTGTACAAGAACATAACCATTGTTCTACTGACACATCACCATGGTTACTCTTGGTAGTGTCCTACTCACTTGCCTGAAGGAAAAGCCTCTCTTCTGAATCAGGGTCAACCAAATATAGCCACAACTTATGGAAATGGCTTTCAGGATAAAAGTAATCTTTTAGCTAGTGGGAAATGAGGTCTACAGCTGGTTCTTTAAAACTGGAGGTGTATTTAAACTATGTTTACCAACAGTTCCCTGAACTCAAAATGTTGCCTAACTAAAAATACACCCAAATTAATGACTCACAAGAAATTTTCATGACATTGCCTGTGAGAGCTGCTGATTGTGATATTTCATTGGTGATAGGAAAAAAAGAACTGTCCAGTCACTGGTGCATTTAGGGATAGGTTTAGATTCTACCTCTAAAGTAGTTTTTAGTCAGTGTAAAAAGGTGGTGTAATGGGCAACAGCCACTTTGGAATAAATTAATTGGTCATGGCTTCTGTGCTTGCTAATTGAATGTAAACAATGCATTCACTTGTACTGGACAGGGAATGTCCTCCTCTTAGGAAAATATGTGGGTAGTGTGTAGGATTAGCATTGAGCTCATTACAGACTAAAATTCTGAATCCAGGCTCAAACCGAGGGAGTAGTGCGTTTCTACAGCTCCAGACATTTGTCCTTATGCAAATTCTGTCTGATTCATCTTTTGCTCCTTTTTTGTATCTTTTTTTTTTTTTTTTTTTTTTTTTTTTTTTTTTTTGTGGGGGGGGGGGGGGGGTTATACATATCAAAGGGTATGCTAGAGCTTTCAGTTTTTTATATTTTGAAATGTTGATGGTTTGGAGTAGACAAAAGCTTCAGACCAGGAAATCTGTAAGAAAATTAAACATGCCACTTGTGAAAAAGAAGTGCACTTTACTGTACTGAATGCGCACTTTCATATCTTAAAAGTATGTTGGGTAACACTTTACCGAAAGCCTTTATGTATAATGCATTATAAAGATATTCATAATGTATGTTATAGTCAAGTCAAGTCAAGTCAAGTTTATTTGTATAGCGCTTTTCACAATACAGATTGTATCAAAGCAGCTTCACAGTATTATTTATAATTTATAATGCATTATTTCTTAATTGCAACCAAAGTTAAAATGCATTACAATATTTGCAGATACATCTGAAATGTATTGTTTGTTATGTGTTTTAATTAATGTGTATTACACTTTCTAAAGGTGTGCCTAATGAATATAAGTGCCCTATTATATAAAAATATAAATATAATATAAATATAAAAAGGAGAAACCCCCCTGCACTCCCCCCTCTCACCATCATGGACAGCACTGTGACACAGTGGAGTCATTCAGGTTCCTGGGCCTACCATCTCTCAGGACCTGAAGTGGGACAATCACATTGACTCCATTGTCAAAAAGGCCCAACAGAGGTTGTACTTCGTTACAGATCTCTGCGCACTAGGACATCTAGGCACAAAAACAGTTCCCCCCCCCCATGCTATCTCCAGCTTGAACAGCTAAAACAGCAGTTAACACCTGCTGTATAACTCATTCAGTACTTGAGAGAGAAGCAAGAGGGTTTTTTTTTGTGTAAATACATATACAAATTTTATTTATAGAGCTGTACACACAATGCACAAATCTGTACATAAGTCTTCTGTTTCAGATGTATACTAGAACTATTATTATTGTTTATTCTATTTATTATGTTCTCATTTAAAGGCCTGTTCTAATGTCATATATGTATGTATGTACCAAGAGCTCCTGTAAAAACCACAAAAAATTCCTTGTGTGTTTGTGCACACTTGGCGAATAAAGCTCATTCTGATTCTGATTCTGATTCTGATTCTATTACAGTATAATGTATTATAACTGTGGTTACAATTATTCTTGAAACCATAAAATGCCTTATAAGGTCCAAATAAAAGGCATAGTTAATGCATAAAAAATTATTTTATAATGCATATAGTAGAGAATACATTTGTAAGTGTCGATTAGGTAACCTGACACCGCACCTCAGGTGCGTATAGGGGAAATCTACCACAAATATAGGCTCGGTTCACAGACAGCTCTTAGACTAAGCCGGATTGGGCCTTAGTTCAATAAGGGCATTTAAGTAGCTTTTAAAAACATTACTTTGTCTTGAGACAAAACAATGGCACTGAGATATTTTAAGATATGTAGTTGCTTAAAGGCTATAAAGGCTTTCAGTAAAGTGTTACTGTATGTTTTTTAAAAACTGTACTTGCAGATAATATAATATTTTATATTATACTTTGCCTCAGTCTTCTTCATTGATTTCAGTTCCGCTTTCAACACAATCCAACGCCCCAGCTCATCAAGAAATCACATCACCTCAACATCCCCCCACCTCTCATTCACTGGATCCATAACTTCCTCAGCAAAAGACCACAGACCGTTAGAATTGGCTCAACAACATCATCAACCATCATCACCAACACTGGTACCCCACAGGGCTGTGTTCTCAGCCCCTTCCTCTACTACACCCTGTACACCAACGACTGCAATAGCCCATCACCCGTCACTACTTACTACAAATACGCTGATGACATTGCCATAGTTGGATTACTCAACAACAACAACTCCATAACAGCATATCAAGATTCAATTCCACAGTTTTCACAGTGGTGTCAGAACTATTACCTCCAACTAAACACAGACAAAACAAAAGAGGTGGTCATGTACACATCCAAATAACCACCTGGAATGAACCATACCCACATCTACGGTCAACCAATCGAACAGGTCAGCATCTTTAAATACCTGGGACTCATTATAGATAATAAAATCAACTTCAAGGAACATGTCACTGCCATCCAGAAACGTGCTCAACAAAGATTACATGTAATACGCAAACTGAAAGCCCTCTCTGTTGCCCCTGATCTCCTGCACCTAATTTACAAAAGCATCATTCTACCCACCCTGCTGTACTGCTCAACCTGTTTCTACACAATGCTAACCGCCACCTGCAAAAACAAACTCACTAAAATCACACATATTGTCTCCAAGATTATCAATCTCCCCACACCCAGCCTATCAGACATGAATGACACAGCCATCCACACCTAGCACACGCAATAGCAGTGACATAGACCATCCCCTGAATAAATTCTTCACACTACTCCCATCCGGTCGCAGATACAGAGCACTAACCTGGACTAAAGCCTATTTCAAAAAAAGTTTTGTCCCCACCGCCGTCACAGTGCTGAACAAACTGTAATACTGCCACCCCCCACTTCAGTTGCCTTGTAGTTTTCACATCTGACGTGTTTATGTGGGTGTCTTAATGAGCTGTGTGTTTGTATATGTATGTGGATATGTGTTACATGTTCTATGTGTTCCTTATATGTGATATTTCTGTGCTATGTAAGAAGGAAAAAAAGGATGTGTGGAAATGATTATCCCTATGGGACAATAAAGACTCTGGGCCCTATCTTGCACCCAGCGCAATTGACTTTGTACACCGACGCATGTATCATTCCTATTTTGCACCCGCTCAAAGCGGACTTTTCCCTCCACAGAAGCACGTCGGTAAGTTAGGAAATTCCCTGACGAGAACGTCGGTCTCCTCGGCTGTGAACCGCTCCTGGCGCGCGCCTGGCAAATCCGCCGTTATAATAGGAATCCGCTTTAGAACAAGCGCGCCTGCTCTTAAAGGGAATGTGAGATGTCGCTCTGATTGGTTTATTTCACGTTACGCACAAACCACACCTATGAATAATGAAGCTACTTCAGACCAACCCCTTTTAGATTTGCGCCGGGCGCAAGAGGCATTTATCCCGCCGGGAAAATAGCAACAGCGCCGGAGACCCGCCCACAAAGTTACTTGCGCTTTGCGCTTGACACTTGCGTTTCAGATCGTTAAAATAGGGCCCGTTATCTATCTATCTATCTATCTATCTATCTATCTATATTAATGAACCTAAAGGCCACTTAAGTGTATTTAAAGAGAGTGCACTTTCATGGCCGTTTCTTAACACACTTAGGTAGTTTAATAGTATGTTTTAATAACCTTTTTAAAGTTTTAAGTAAACGTATTTTGATGTGCTGACTAACATACTAAAGTACATGTAAAACACTTGATTTTAATTTTAACTTTGATTTGTTAACTGTGCCAAGGGAGTGAAAATCAATTATTTATTTGTGTAATTGTTTAGAAAGGATCTGCAAAAAGGTAATATAAGTTAATACAGACAAGGGAAAAGAATAGGGTATTATTTGCATGTAGAAAACAAAGCAACATAGAAATCTTACCAAGAGCTTGTCTAAATATAGCTAAAGCATTTTTTTTTAAATGAAGCCAGGAAGGGGCTGATTTTCCCATGGGAGTGATTCCGTGAAGAAGAACACTTCCATTACGTGAAACAAGAAATTGTTTACCCACATTTTATCACAGTCACTTGGCAACAGTGTGTGCTACTACAGTACATTATTGATCTATTGTTGTGTTACATTATATTTAGTACTTATGTTGCATCCTTCTTCTGAAACATGTCTTATCAGCTTGTATGTTGTATTGTGTAATTTTAACTTTTATGTAACCAAATAAGAGGTTGAATGACCATTTCTCATGTCTGTTGATTTATTTGACAATTAGAAAGGGTTTTTTGAATGGTTCCGCATGAGTCAAAGAATTATGATACTGGTATTTTGCATACTTATTAAATTATTTTAACTGGTTAAGTCTTAATCCATTTGATATAATGATCAGGAAGACTGAAATACTGTGGGGAATTGTTTGATGCTAATGATAATGTTGCAATTTAGTGCATTGAAAATTATATTAACTTTAAATGTAATATTGAATAGCACACTGCAGTTATCATACTTATTTAGCCACAGCTTTGATCTGTTCATATCCCAGCTTGTGATGCTAATAGACTTTGATGGTCTTGTCATGAAAACAAACCCTTTGTTCAAACTCTTTTTCAAACTACATCTGATCTGTTGCAAAGCTCCAAGGTTGCTTCTGACACAGGTCACCTCTTATAGCTTCTACATAGAGTGTGCTTTTTTCATAAATTCATCTAAGCCCAGATAAACTCTTGATGAGTACCTGATGAAAGCTTTTGTACTCATTTGTAATGCATTATGGGTATGCATCTGAAGGATTATATAAGTAGTGTCTATGCACTTGAGGATGTATTCTTGTCTCTCTAAGACAACTTGATGCATGTTAAGTATGAAAGGAGCAAACTACTGTTGTAAACTAAGGAGTGTCAATCCACTACCTGACATTCCTTCAATTAACAAACTGCTGTGATATTGACAGCTTTAGTATGAGTGTACTTTGCCCTCCAGTGGACAATAGGATGTATGACACTGGTATGTGTCTAGCTATCTTGCCTGCTGGCTACATATTCTAATTTTAGTGCTATCTTGCTGTGTGATGCACTCTGCACGCCTCAGTCACACTTCGGCAGCCAGTGATTAGGCTTGAGTCATGAAATGGTAGAAACGTTCACTAATGGTGTTGAAATGACTCATATCCACAATCGGTTTCTAAGCCTAGCACCGCTAATGGCTGTGAGTGTATGTGTGCATTTGTGGGTGTGTAGAAGCTCTTGGGCCCTCTTTCCCTCTCTCTAGGGGGTTTGGAGTAAACCGCACAGCAGTGAAATCTATAGCAGCTGTGAAGAAATTAGCTGGGGTATATGGCCCCACATGCTGCCCTAGTGATTTAATCTCACTTCAAAATCCGCTGCTATAAAGATTAAATAGGCATGGTGGATAAAGATATGGTATAAATAGGCAGTGCTAATCAGAGTCAGGGCTGATCTTAAACAACATTGTGTCACAGATTTGACAAGATATGATTATGCTTACATTTCCAGTAACATAGGCATTTATAGGATGGAATACTAGCATACTGCTTACTGCGTACCCTATTTCACAGTATACTGTATGCTATATTCTGCCAACAATTTATTCAAACTGCAAGATTACTAGGTTACTAGGTTGTAACATTGGTAAACTGAATTGATTCTGTTGCTTTTTGCTGTTAATCCAATTTTGTACAAAAATGTCTTAACATTCTATTAAAATAATGAGTCAAGAAAAAGATTCTACAAAGCTACTGAACAAGGTGTTCCTATCAGTCGTTCACGTTCGACGTTACGTTGACGTGATGACGTAATTGGGATCGCCTTGAGAGACCAAACTACTTCGGAAGTATTAAAATGAGCCAGTGCACATTGGCATGCGATAATTGCATCAGCTGCTCTGCTTGCAGCGCGAGAATATAACGAGCAGCAGCTGCGTCGCATATTTGTCTTTCGTTTTGGAGCCAAGCGGTTCTACTGTTCCTGCTCTACAATCTTCTGACAGTGTTAAACTTCAAAAGAAGAAAGCGAGTTTAACGGATACCAGCTAATAAACGCTGTGCGAGTAAACCTCACTCCTCTGATCTCCATAGGCTCTCTAAAGACAGGCTCTCTTTAGCCTCTTTGTCAGAGCGCCTGACTCTCACGCCAGAGACCTGGGTTTGAGGCCCGCACAGAGCGGGGCGAGTAGGACCCGGGTGGAGGGGTTACATTGGTGCCGTGACCCGGACGGGAGTGAGGTTTAGGGAGGTGAGTGTAACGGAGGCCAGCTAGTAGTCGCTGTGCGGGTAAACCTCACTCCTTGATCTCAATAGGCACTCTACGACAGACACTAGGGGCTGCAGTCTTTAGCCTCCTTGTCAGAGCGCCTGACTCTCACGCCAGAGACCTGGGTTCAAGGCCCGCACAGAGTAGGACCCGGGTGGAGGGGTTACATGAGTCTGCTTCTCCAGGAGAACGCCTCTTCAAGCTGGTGTTGGTGTTACAACAAAGACAGCGCTGGCCGCAATCTCACAGAGAGCGGCAAAACAGTTGTTTTCCCAGCTCAGAATGTTAGGCCTTCAATGAGAATGCTCAATGCTCACATCAAACTTGCACTATCATCCTGTTTGTGTATAGCCGTGGCCATCCGAGTCGGGTCCCTGCATTCAGCCGCGCTTCCCCACTCCGGGTACGTCTGTTGTGCCTGGCTATCGCTTCCCAGCCCGTCTCGCTGGCTCATCCGCACCATCAGATTTGGCTATGCGATTCAGTTCGTCCGGTGTCCCCCGGCCTTCACCGGGCAGAGATCGCAGTCCTACTGGCGAAGGACGCAATCGAGCCGGTTCCTCCAGCCGATATGAAGACCGGCTTCTACAGCCCGTACTTCATTGTACCCAAGAAAATCGGTGAGTTTGCCCTCCGTTCAAGATGCTTACACAGAAACGCATTTTCAAGTGCATCCGTCCCCAAGATTGGTTTGCAGCGATCGACCTGAAGGTCCTTTCACATACTTTCATGTCTCGATTCTCCCTCGACACAGACCATTTCTTCGGTATGGAGTTGGACTCGATTAACATGACAGTGTGCCTCACAGAGGCCCGTGTCCAGTCAGTGTTGAACTGCGTGAGCTTGCTCAGACACAGAACAGCGGCACCACTGAAACTTTTTCAGAGGCTCCTAGGGCATATGGCATCTGCAGCCACGGTAAAGCCGCTCGGATTGCTTCATATGAGGCCGCTTCAACACTGGCTCCACGATCGAGTCCCAAGATGGGCGTGGCAGAGCGGCTCGTGCCGGGTCCAAGTTACCCCGCACTGTTGCCAAACTCTCAGCCTATGGTTGGCCCTTCGTTCCTGCGGGCATTGTTCCCGTAGAACAAGTGTCCAGCGATTCTGTGGTCACCACGGATGCCTCTGCCACCGGCTGGGGCGCCACGTACAATGGGCATGCAGCTTCAGATCTGTGGACAGGGCCTCAACTGCATTTGCACATCAACTGCCTCGAGTTGTTAGCAGTACATCTTGCACTGGGCCGCCTCAAAATGCCGCTACTAGGCAAGCATGTACTGGTCCATACGACAGCACAGCGACTGTTGCGTACATCAACCATCAGGGTGGTCTGCGCTCCCGTAGCATGTCACAACTCGCCCGCCATCTCCTCCTTTGGAGACAGAAGCATCTGAGGTCGCTTCGAGCGAAGGCTTTCTCCCTCCCCCCTTAAACTATATGTTGCCGCTATTGCCGCACATCACGATGCAGTTGAAGGTAAGTCGCTGGGAAAGCACGACCTGATCATCAGGTTCCCTCGCTCTCTCTATACCCTCTTGTGATTTGTCTCTGGTCCTTTCAGCACTTCAGAGACCACCCTTTGAGCCTTTGCAGTCAGCAGATTAAAAAATTCTGTCCTGTAAAACAGTACTCCTGGTTGCCTTGGCCTCCATCAAGAGAG
The DNA here is from genome assembly GCA_900092035.1 of Leuciscus waleckii. Classification (NCBI taxonomy): domain Eukaryota; kingdom Metazoa; phylum Chordata; class Actinopteri; order Cypriniformes; family Leuciscidae; genus Leuciscus; species Leuciscus waleckii. Next base: position 24,860 of record FLSR01000796.1, on the reverse strand, counting down.
TAGAGGACCTGCATGCATTTTCGTTTGACGAATCGTACCTAGAATTCGGCCCGGCTAACTCTCACGTGATCCTGAGATCCCGGCCCGGATACGTGCCTAAGGTTCCTACCAGTCCCTTCCGGGACCAGGTAGTGAACCTGCAAGCGCCTCCTTCGGAGGAAGCAGACCCAGCCCTAGCTTTTTTCTGTCCCGTTCGCGCTCTGCGCCTAAACATGGACAGAACGCAAAGCCTCAGGACCTCAGATCAGCTCTTCGTCTGTTACGGAGGCCAGCAGAAGGGAAAGGCTGTCTCCAAGCAGAGGATGGCCCACTGCATAGTGGATGCCATCGCCTTGGCTTACGATGCCCAATGCGTGCCCTGCCTGTCCGGGTTGAGAGCCCACTCCACTAGGAGTGTCGCTTCTTCTTGGGCACTGGACACGGCGCCTCGCTGACGACATCTGTAGAGCTGCATGCTGGGCGACACCTAACACGTTTGCTTGGTTTTATAGCCTACGTGTTGAGCCGGTTTCTTCCTGTGTGCTCGCTTCAACCAGCCGGTAACACCGCTCTAGTGTCGGCTTGTTGGGCCACTCCCCTCCTATGGACTGGATACGTGCGCCATTTGCTCCAGTTGAGTTCCCCTTTAGCTGAACCCTGTTGAGTTCCTCCACGCCCCTTCGGCGTTGAACGTGGCGGAGCGTCCGATGCTAGGCCTACCACTCGTATTCACTGGTGGAACTTGTGCTAGGCTGGGTCCATATGTTGCGATCCCTACGGCGATCCCATATCTGTATTCTTCCACGGTTCGGCTCCCTGCGGCCAGCCCGTGTTTCCCCTTGGCAGAGCCTGCTTTGCCGTCACTGAACGGTTGCGTCTCCCCGTGTTATCGGCTGGAGCCACCTCAGTAACATTCCATATGTTGTACTGCCTGGTAATTCGCTCAGTCCATATGTGTTATCCTCCACATGTTACCTCCCTACGGGCAGGATGTGGCTTCCGCAGTGTATACCTTCAAACAAAAGGTTAACGCTTTCCCAGTGGTCTTAGGGAACAGCAGTGACTTTCCTGGCCTAAGCCCTGTCCTATCTCCGCCTCAATATGCGGGAGGATCAGGTGGCTTTTGTCTAGGCACTGGAAGGTGGCAGCACTAGTGACGTTTTAATAGGGATCCCAATCAGTCGACACGTCGACTACATCGAAAGGCATTGAAAGGGAACATCTCGATTACGTATGTAACCCTCGTTTCCTGAAGGAGGGAACGGAGACGTAGTCCCATCGCCACTTTTGCTGGACCACCCGCTGACTCCGGGCTCCGCTCGGTTCCTCAGCGAAACACAAGTGTGCAAGATGCAATTCACACACATCAATGTACATTGGCTCGTTTTAACAATACTCGAAGATGACAGGCTCCCTAAGCATGATCCCAATCAGTCGACACGTCGACTACATCTCCGTTTCTCCTTCAGGGAACGAGGGTTACATATGTAACCGAGACGTATACTGCTGACTCGAGAATGGTTTATTGTAAACAAAAGCAGACATCACTTGGCCAGCATTTCGTTGGCCAGAGGAGAACTGAGCCTGGTCCCCCCACACCTCAAATGTTGATGCATTATTTTCCTGATTTGAAACAATCTGTATTGTAAATAAAGCTGACTTGACTTGACTTGACTGAAAAGAACCTGAAAAAGAGTGATTTGTTTACAAACAGGTATTAACACTTATACTTTGATATTCATTGGAAACAGCATCCTTGGTTAGGCCACAACCTGCACCAGCATGATGAATATATACAGGAAATCTTTTCATTTCTTTTGGGCAGATGTTTGCACATCTGTGTATCAATGTATCCTTTCTGTGCATAATTTATTTCCCCATCATTGGTGTGAAAGAGAAAATGCTGGAGCACAATCTGAAAATAAGGAGAGTCAGCAGTACAGTCTATGACAGAAATGACTGTCTGTGTTTTTGAAAATGTGTACAATAGCAAAAAGGGTCTGTGTGTGTGCCCCAAAGTGAGAAAGATAATGTGTTCATGTCATGTGTTTTCAAACTATAGAAGACATTTACTTCATATCTGATAGGCAGTTTTTTAATGATAAAACCCCCTAAAATGAATGAGGTAATTTAATATCTTGTATCATTTTGGGCACCACAGACACATTGTTATCCCTTTTGGAAGAACCCTGTATCAAATTATACAACATAGAAACGTCCATGTAAGGGCAGGCTTCAGAAAACAAAAGTGACTCCAATTTTAAGACAGTTTAGAGCTGGAGAGTAAAAAGCTGAAAATAATTGTAAAAAAATGTAACTGAAAAAGATTTTATTTTAAACATTTAAAAAAGATGACATTCTTTATGAGTCATTGAAGTAGATAATGAAAATGCCTTCCCAAACACTGAGATTATTGCTACTCTACTTCATTCTAAAAGGTAGGTCTATTAGACATCTGTGTATTATACAGATACAATATAATGCTCTGTTATTTAGTGTATTATACAGATACAATATAATTGCTCTGTTATTTATTTATTTTTTTATTAGAAAACGTCCTTTCTATGCACACTTTTATTTA
>FLSR01000796.1:7346-22247 GCA_900092035.1 Leuciscus waleckii | reverse complement strand
ACTTAATTACGAATCTCATTGAATATGTGGGCTTATCTGTTCCCAATAAGCCACAGTCACCGCCATAAAGCTCTGGTCTCCACTCGGATGGATGATTAAAATGCCGTGTCAGTATGAATATGAGACCCAAGGAAGTATCCAGCAGCTGTCCCTGCAGTGGAGAAGCCCCAGGAACCAGCTCCTCTGCCACCTGATCAAGCACAAAAAGTACAGCAACTGCACAGCTGGATATTCAGTGCACTACAACCCAGGGAATATTACTCTCATCATCGCTGAGGTGAGACAGGAGGATTTTGGGAGGCATGTGTGTTCTGTGAGCAAGCTTCACGAATTCTCAGACTTCAGCATTGAATTAAGCCAAAAGGAAGGTGAGGATGGTGCATTAAATGAGGAAATTCACACTAATATCTTTTCATTAAAAAGTTATGTCAGATGCATGAGTGCATGTATCGCATCAAGTTCTGTACTAACTCACAACTTGAAATCTTGTAATATGTTTAGATCTCTCTGGTGAATTACCAAAAGGCAAGGTAGATCAGTCAGGTACTGTATGTAATTGTACTCAGTCCATTGATCAGAGAACATTCATAAAATATAATGGATACAGTTTTTATGATGATTTTAGATTATTGATTGAGTGCCTAACTCTTTTACCCACAGGTTCTGCAAAGGATCATTTCTTCCTTCTTGGCTGCAGTCTTTTTGTATCCATTTTTGGGTGATAAGACAAGAATAATGATCATTAGTGGTCCCAGACTAATCTTTCACACTAGCAGATCCCATATATTCTTAGAATATGGGCTATCTTAACTGTATATCCCAAAAATAAGAAGTCATTGTTTTTTATTGTTATTTTTCATAACAGAACCACTGGATGGCAGTATACTCATGAATATGACTAAACCAATTTTAAAGAAAGGAGGTATGAAGTACTTGATGATAGATGTTTAAATAACATCAATTAACTTTTTTGTTATTGTTAAAGATACAATAAAAGTGCAAAATTAAGAATAAAAATATCGACATATTAATCCACATGAAATTTAACGTATAAGTTGAATTTTTTTTTCATTTTTTTTTTTTCATTCTCTGTAACTGGTTATGTACAGACATTTGTCCCTGCATAACTCAAAATATGGGTAAAACAATTGAAAAATCAACTCTTCATATTAACGTTAGCCCTATTTTTTATGGACTACAGTGTAATTTATTTATTTTGAGATCAGCGTGGGTATAAGATGTGTATTTAAGTTCTTTCAGACCTAACCAAGCCAGAAAAAAAAATCACTGTGCTTTGCACATCATTTCTGTCACTAATTCAAAACGCACAGTGTGTTTACACATGTGCGTGTTAATAGTGGGGATGTGCAATGTCAAATCAGTATGTCAGATAATTGACAAAATAAATACAACAACACAAAGGTTTTAAAATACAGAGTGACATGTTGTTTACCAAGTTATTTGCCTTGTTAATCCTTGATTGATGCTTCTTTAATCAAAATTCATCTAGGATGTGATGAAATGACACTTGAATGAGCATTCATTTAGCATTAAACATTCATCATTCATCTTTACAGACAGATTGGCTTGTATCCATTATAGGGGCCTGTGACATGAGCTCACATGAAAAAGTGTCAGCATATAAACATGGCTGTATGTGTGCCTGAAGGATTCTGGCTTGACATGCCTGCCACCTTCTCAAAGACAAATCAGCCTTAAAGCATTTAATGCTTGACTTGCTATTTTAGTCGTACAATGTATTTAAAGGACACAAATAGCTGGAAACAATGACAGTTATGTACATGTTAATACATAAAATGCTGTGTTAACAATAATTTCATGTTTTCATTGTTATAAATGCATTGTGGCAAAATATAATAAGTTATTAAGTATCTTGAATTATATATTAAATATTTAAAAATGTATAAAAGAGGAAGCATGCTTGTATAAGAAAAAAAATATGAGACTCTCATTTATTCAAAGTGCACCAGAGGTTAAGCATGTAATTTGAGAGTCTGCATGCATGAGACATCAGCTTTATTCATTTTAACCTGTCAGCATAGAATAACATATTAGGCTGCGACCTACAGATTAAGGCTAGTATAAATGTTTTAACTGTGGTGGAGCCATGGCACACTGATGATTCACACGCTGTTCTTTTGAATATTCTATTCATCAAAGAATCCTGCAAAATGTATTACTTTCTACAACAATATTAAGTAGCACAACTGTTTTCAACAATGATAAGAAATGTTTCTTGGGCAGCAAATCAGCATATTAGAATGATTTACTGAAGGATCTTGTGACACTGAAGATTCGAGTAATGATGCTGAAAATTCAGCTTTGCCATCACAGGATTATATATATATATATATATATATATATATATATATATATATTTACACCCAAAAAAAAAGAAAAAAGTTTTGAGGTAAGAAAGTATCATTTCACATCAGATTTATAATATGATTTGCGCTCATGCTAGTGGATGTTGAATAACAGAACTAGTAACATCTGAATCATCAGGTTCTCTCGTTCAATTTGTTATATAACATATACTGTACACAAGCTGTTCATTTACATCAAAACACAACTAGAAATTTCTTATTTTGACCAGACAGTGAGGGTTTTAACACTTTCCACTTTATCCACAATGGGTGCACAGAATAGGAAAGTGTACAGTACAGTATACAGTAGCCTTGAATTCACACAACTGTGAGGGTGACTAACACACACCCACGCTGTCTGTTGTGTTTTAAGAGTTGTTAGCTTATGATTTATATATTTGTTTTCAAATTGAATATGCTCTTTTTCATTAAAATGTTTCATAATTGTTTCTCTTTTTAAAGTAAATGTTTAAAATGTATAAAACATCTTTTAAAATGTTTTGCATTGTTTTTCAACCCATCTTGTAGTGTTAAAGGTTGTAACAACAGAACTTTTGTACATGTATTTACAAAGTTTAGGGATAAGTTGTAGATTCCCTTGTAAAAAAAAAATAAAAAAATAAAAAAATAAAAGAAAGGCTACACTTTTGCATTCTTTAAAAAAAAAAGAGTAGCTACTTATTACAGAAATACTGAACTTACACTGAACTTAATGTATTGTTTTCAGACACATGTGCATGTTATTTACAATTAAATGAAAATGCATTATAGTTTAAATTTATACTAAATGCAATTATTTGAACTTAAGAGGGCTTTTTGGCCCATTTAAAAAAGTAGGACTTATACATCGCTATATGTATTCTAGTAGAATACGTCTTTATATTTAATTTGAATAATTAAGCCTATTGTCTTCGATATTAGTGTACTGCTGAATATACTGACAAGTATTTCTGGTAATATACTATGACTGTATGTCATGTATTTCGGTATATTTGTAATTACTTTTGAAATGATGGAGTTGAAATGTAGTACATTTAAAAAATATTAACTTAAAATGTAAGAACAAATAACACACTACAGTTAAAATTATAACCACGTACGTTGGTAACACTTTACAATAATATTTCATATGTTAATATTAGATAATGTATTAAGTAACATTAACTAACCATGAGCAATACATATTTTTCTGTGTTTGTTAATCTTTGTTAACTTTAGTTAATAAAAATACAGTTGTTCATTGTTTGTTCACGTTAGTTCACAGCGCATTAACGAATGTTAACAAATACAACTTTTGATTTTAATAACGTATTAGTAAATGTTGAAATTAACAAAGATTAATAAATGCTGTAGAAGTGCAGTTCATTTTTAGTTCATGTTAACTAATGCAGTTAACTAATAATAAAACCTTATTGTTATGTGTTACCAGTACGTAGATGTGCTTTGTTTAGGTGTGTTAAGAAACATGAAAGTGACTCTCTTTAAGAGGCCAACACATTTAAGTGGCCTTTTATATCTTTAAAAAACAAACAAAATAAATATGAATTAGGCTGTTTCGCTTTATTTTGATGGTCCCTTTAACACATTCTATTAACTAATGTTGCATCCACATCTATACTAACTCTCATTAGACTGTTAGTAGAGTATTAGCCTAGAGTGGTAGGGTTAGGGTTAGAATAAGTTGACATTTTCTTGCAAAGTTACTTATAGTTAGTAGAATGTCTGTTGGGGGACCATCATAATAAACAGTAAGCATATATTAGGCAGACAGTCTAATACTCTAATGAGATTTAGTTGACATGTAGTTGCAAAGTTACTTATATTCAACAGAAAGTTCAAAAGGGACTATCTAAATAAGGTTATATAGGATGGGAACATGTGACATCTGTGAACATGTGGGAAAAAAAAACTGTTATGGACGTTATAAAGCAAAATGTGTTCATTATAATATTTGCCACGTCTTGCAACAAAATAAATAAGTTAAACAAAATGACAAATCTTGTCAAGGCTTCTTAAACTGGTTGCTTACTGGTTTAGGCAGAACGCATTTTTAAGAGTAAAAAAAAAAAACCATCGAAATCGAGTTTATAGAATGTTTTCACGTTTTATTGTACGTGTTGTATAAATACGTAGACTACAATAAAAAGTGAAAACTGTAAAAATATGTAATCTATAAAAATCGGCACGAAAACCCAGATGAAGAAAGGCGATTTAAATGGTTGCGTGTGATGGGAAATATCACGCGTTCTGATTGGTCCATTCAGCTGATCATCATCTACAGACTGTCAGAGCGCATACAGAGAGCTCAACACACTGAAAGAGAGAGAGAGACCACATCTTTACCGATATATTCTTCAATCATAGTTTAACTGGACAACAAATCTCAAACTACTCAAACCTGTCATCTCAAATCGCTATGGATTGTCGAAACGTAAGTGGAGTCCTTGTTTATGTTTGTACAGCTTAAAAAAAAAACTTATGAATTATGCATTTATAAGACATTTTCAACATTTATGATTTCTCCACAGTTAAGATACCCTGGTAACAAGGTAAAATTGAACTGCAAATGTCGTGAGTTGATACATAATCCAGCATGAACTATACCAACTTGGTTGAGTTAATATTAGGATTTACTGTATATTTTAGGATTTGCTTGACTCCAATTACTTAAAAATATTACATTTGAAAATGAATTAAAAATCTGCATTATGATTACAGTCTGATTAATTCGCTAAAACCAATCATTATCTAAGTGACTATTAACAACAACATGATTTAACAGAGAACCTGCTGTTGGTGGGTAGGAGTATTTTAAAAATGTTTAAATGGTATCAATGTCCTGGCAGAGGAAGCACCACTAATAGCCTATGAAAATTTGAGGAATATTAAAACAGTTCTAAAGTTTAAGGCAACATTGATGACTGGTCATGTTTTTGTTTTAAATCTGTTCTTATATTCACAGTAAAGAGAATGACACTGATCATTCACTGTGTGAAAGGACGTAAATGTGGTTATGTGTATATGTGTATGTTAAGGATATGTGCAGTGTATGAAGCTGTTTGTGGTCGAGAAGGGTCATTGTTTTGACATCTGGTCTTAGAGCACTTCATTTTTACAAGCTCAAACACAAGTACAGTTCTACTATTTCCACATTACATGTTGATTAAAGTGGTAAAATACGATAGAGACTGAAAGCTGGTTAATGTAAAGTTGGTCAAATTGTTCCTTCCCATTTGTTTTATCTCCATGTACAGCAGGAGTACAAGCAGTCTTTGTTACACAAGTCATCTATTGCGTGGGCTTGGAGTTGTGTGTTTGTAGGAGGGTCTAGAACTTTCTAGAAACAGCAATTATCTGTGTATAATTTGGAAGATGTCGCTGTGACTGACGAGACAGATGGTCATGTTCCAAACTGATGGCACTCACAAGTAAAGTTCACACAAGATGTTCCTTGATTGACAATTGGTCTCAGGATCAGCGCCCATCATGCTTGAGAAAGCTCTGTTGCGAGGAACATTTTTAGAAGTCAGATAAATGTAGTTATTGCTTATCTTTGGTACTCAAATTTTTTAAGAGCATGTAGATAGAAAGTTGTTGTTTTGTTTTTTGAGACATGAAGGGCTTTGTTGGGCATGATCACGGTGAGCCCTTTGGTCCTTGTTTGTTTTATAATAGATTATTGTTTATCCCTGTATAATAGTGCTGAAACCTCAGAGGAGTATCAGGCTTCCACCCCACTCAGCTGGATATTCACACTGTTAGCCTGTGAAGCTCTGAATGCTTTCAGCTTCAGTCCCTTTACGGTGATGCACCCCCAGCAGGCAGGGTTAATTAGTCGAGCTGTCGGAAACTTGAGGCTCGCGAGGGACCGCTGACAGCTTGTATCCGACTGGATGAGGAGAATAAAAGAATCAAAGAAATCAAACAGAAAGAATTTGCATTCCCCTAAACATAATGACTTACCTTTGAGATACTGTGTATTTTAAGTATTTTGATTCTGAGAGAAAGAGAAAAGATTATAGAGAGAGAAACTTAATTAATGGAATAGTATTAAAGGTATTGTTCACCCAAAAATGAAAATAATGTCATAATATAAGAAGTTACAGAGATATTGATCATATAAGAAGTTACAGAGACATTGTGAAGATTCCTGACTGTTTTGATTACCAGTGACTTCTATTATATGGACAAAAAATATCAAATTAACTTATTTTATGAAGACATGAGTTTTATTTGTTTCATTTTACAGTTGCTGATTCTGTTTTAAATAATTTGTAGCAGTAATATCAAAAATTATAGTCTTAAATTAGGCTAATTAAATGATGGATAATCACACTCATCCAGAAATAACTCATACAGGTGCATGAAAACATATTTACCAATATCAAAACCTAAAGCTGGTGCTCTGTCGCTCCCAAAGGAATTGTTTAATGGGACGTTCACCAAAAACTGGGTTGGTGAGAGTGCCATTAAACAATTCCTTTGGGAGCAACAGAATGCTGACTTTAGGTTTTGACATGACTGTAACAATACTTCACCATTGGGCACCCCAGCAAACAACACTGCGAAAGTGAAAAGATACAATTCCACCAAATCTTTAGAAGAATCAACACAATTTGTATAATGGCAATTTATATTATTTTACATTTTGGTGGGAAAAAAGAGTAAAAACAAAAGTAAAAAAGTAAGGCTGAATGTATATGTGATTTTGTCACTCCTGGGAAATTAAGGCAGATCGAGATACACTAATTCATACAATTTCACCTGCTTACAGTTGCCCTGACAGTTAGGTTTAGGGGTGAACATCCATGGTTACTTGTTTTTTTCTCAAAATCATACATTTCAAATCACATTGTACTAATTCATACAATTAGTACCACCTTGTAAAATAGCTACATTTTCTCGTGAGATCGGGTTGGAAGAACCTCTAAGCACCTTCCAAATATCCTATTGTGTATTCAAGATTAATATAACTTCAATATATATGTATAGGCTGCGTCAAAGCTTTTCCATTATAATGGGGTTAATACAGGAACCGCTGACGTAGAATCACTGAACCTCTTTAAGGTTTTTGCAGAAGCTTATTGGGATCCTTATGTAAATTACTCAGATAACTGATTTGCAATCTGCCGTCATTTTACACTTAGTGTTCTTGATAGAGATTGGTCTTATGGGGTATTACAAAGTGTGTAAGTTTGTTGACACTCTAGTGCAGATCTTGACAAGGATCTGTAACTGTTCTTCTACCTTGTACTGTAGTCATAGCTAAAATGGCTGACTGTATTTGATCTGAACTGCAGGAAGGATGCACTCAGCCGCAAGATGAGGACATCATGGACATTCCCCTTGATGACCCAGCTGCAAACAAAGCTGCTGCTAAGATTCAAGCTGGTTTTCGAGGTCACATGACCAGGAAGAAAATGAAGGATGACAAGCCTAGAGAGGAGGTAAGCAGCATGGGCAGTACATCAAAATACATTTGCCAAGGGTGACTTTACTAAAACCACAACAAAAAGACTATACAAAGTACCACACAAAGTACTAATCTACTAAATTAAATATTTTATATATTATATAAATTACTTTGAATTACAGATTAGAAAATTTGTTAAACACTACTAATCTTTCTATGTATCTTTATGATTGGTCTGCTTTGCATTATAGCCACATTGACACCTTGGGTACGCATTAATTTTCAATATCTCAATGGCCCATCATACATTTTTTTCATTTATAACATGGTTACCACATGAAATGAAAACTTGTTTCCGCCACTGAATAAAAAATAAAAAAAAGGTAATTGCAACTTTTTATATCACAATTCAGACTTTTTTTCTCAGAATTGCGTGATATAAACTCGCAACTGTGAGGTATAGTCACAGTTGCAAAATAAAGTCAGAATTGGGTGATATTAAGTCCCAATTGCAAATTATAAAGTCAGAATTGCGTGAAATTAAGTCTTAAGAAAAAACTCGCAATTGCAACTTTATATATCCCAATTCTGACTTTATAACTGTCAGACGAGGAACAAGACGATAGGGGAAGTCTTATAGAGCAAACTTATTTCAGTCAGAGCAAATACACAGGAGTACAAATGATGACGAAGGTAAGTCGAACGCAGTAATAGCTCAGTCCACAATAACAAAACTCCTTTAGGAGATGAAGAAAAAAACATGTAGGTCAAGCTCTTAACGAGACAAGACAGTGAGAATGGATAGGGGATGAGTATATATACGGTCATATCACGCAATTCTGACTTTATAATTCGCAATTGCGAGTTTATATCGTGCAAATCGGACTTTATAACTCACAATTGGGAGTTTATCTCCTGCAATTCTGAAAAAAAATTCTGAATTGCAAGTTGTAAGCTCGCAATTGTGAGGGAAAAAAGTCAGAATTGTGAGATATAAACTTTTTTCTTTTATTCTGTGGCAGAAACAAGCTTCCATAACATGAACATGTTTATCTCGAGACATCTTTTATGTTTGGTCCCTAAACCTTTTTATGTATATAAATACTATTTGCACCACTGATTAAATATCTTACTTAGAAACAGAACAAGCCCTACAACAAGTTTAAAAAGTGTCCATAAAGAGCATGGCAGACAGAAATACAACTGTAATTTTACTCGTTATGTAATGTCTAAATCCATTAAATGATGAATGTATATGTGATTTTGTCACTACTGGGAAATTAAGGCAGATCGAAATCCCAATCAGTCTTAAATTATCTTAATCCATCATGTATTGAAAGAACAATAAACATTAAAGGTTCTTTGGAACTATTGTTATCATAAACTCTACACAATCGTTTCTGTCTGGAATCAGTATTTCCCTAGCAGACATCAGTATGGTTAAAATGGTATCCTAGCAATAACGCCTTAATTGCTTGTTGCTAAGCAATAATACAGATGGTACCCATTTAATCTCATGTAAGCACCCTTCTCAGTTGTATTGCCTACGTATGGTAATGCCCCATATGTTTTACATAAAAACCACAGCTATAGCTACAGAATTTTGACATAGTTAGACTTTTATGAAATGATTTTGAAAAAGATTAAAATGAAACGGTTTTGTCTGTTTTATGTCTGTTTTATGCACAGGAACACAATACAGTGATTTGTATATGTCAGTGTTTCATAACCATCTTTCAGGAGTTTTGTGCAAAACAAAAACAATTTGTCATCTATTTCAGAAACAACGAGAGCAGAAGTAGCTAAGAGGAGCACCATCGCCACCACCCGATAGCACATCACTGCAATAACCAGAGCTCTTTTGTTTAAAAAGAACCCTTCAGTGTAGGATATGAAAGCATCAACGTCCAAACTACATGCAGATTTTGCCACCTGACTAGCAGACTCTTTCACACGTTCCTCTTCTTCCTTTAGCATTTGAGTGGCTGTTTCTGACTTGAAACTGTTTCACAGCATGACATTATATATTCAATTCATTTTAAGATAGAAATTTGTTTGTGATCTGTCAGCTTTCAAATCTAAAGTGTTTTTCTTGTTGCTTCAAGCAAGGCTAAATTTGTTTGAAGTTGTGCTTTACTTCTTTGGCTGTACTGAATCTTACAATATACAAGTATATGCATTTACTAAAGGTCAATGTTTTTTTCTAGCATAAATTTTGTTTATGCCTGTTTAATAAGCAAATAAGTTCCACATACTGGCTCTCTGTGTTCAGTTATTGTTATATATGCCTTATTATTGGCATTTCTGTTTTGAGGGTGATAAAAATGTGGTTCCATTTTATATTAGGTGTCTTTATACTTACATTTAAAAAAAAATAGCTTGATGCAATGTACTTATTGTGCTCATTTTATTGGTGCAATGTACTTATTGTGCTCATTTTGTATTGCAAAACACTTTTGCTGCTATTGTGGTGGGATACTAGTAAGGTTTGGGACAGGTGTCGTGGTGTGTGTAGGTTTAAGGGTGGGTTAAGGGAAGTGTCAACAATGTAATTATACATGTAATTACAGAAATTAATTACAGCTGTAATTACACGCATGCATGGCTTGACATTAACATCTGCCAACCCAACAAATGCGGGTGGATTGCATCAGTGGTGTGTAACGCAATCCGTCCTACTAGCCACTTTGGCGGGTTACATTTTATAATATATTCATTTTTCAATTGTAGTCTTTTAAAAAGGCATCTGAAATAATAAACTAAGTGCAATGTAGTGTTGTCAAATTTTTTGCACGCATATTGATACTGAAATATCTGAACCGCTTTCAATACAAATTTTCCGCAGAATATACACGATACCAGCTGCGCTTTTCTCTCATCTCTCCAACAGCGAGTTGACTCACAAACCTGCCTCCTCTCACTCACTCGTTTCATTTGCTCTGGATAAATATTGTTGGTGTTACAGGGCTTGAATTTCAGCGTGGGATTGCATGTATTACGCATAATTTTACTCATCCCCACAGATGTTGTGCGCCTCATTTAATTGCGCGCACATAAAGCAGCCTCTCAGTACTCAATTTAGTTCTTTTTTGCTGCTTATTGCGTTTGAATTTTTAAAATGTATGTAGAATGTAAAACATGTATGTACACAATAAATGCATTGTATCAAATATTCATTAAATGTCAGTATAGTAATTAAAGCCTCTTAATGGGTCCAAAAATGTTAATTGCCGCTGATGGAAAATAACTGCTTAGATATGTTTTTAATTAATCAAGAAATGTGGTTTGCATCACAAATATGCAAGCTGTGCAATAGACAATTCAAGTCAAGTCAAGTCATCTTCTTTTATATAGCAGTTTTAACAATGTAGATTGTTCCAAAGCGGCTTTATATTGATAATAGGAAATTAAAGTAACAGAGATTGTTTTGGCTTTGTAGCAGCTCTAGAATAAAGTTATTGTCCAGCTAAAGTTAGTTTTGATTGATTCACTTCCATCGCAACGATCATTAGTTATTAACTCTTTAAGTTCTTTCTGCGCAAACTTTAAAAAAACGTGAACCTGTGAGAACGCTGATGGCGTGCACATGCGTATTACGAGTTCAGTATAGGTATGCGCGTTTGAATATATACGCAGAGGTAGTCCTTCCCTACAAACCAACCCTCAACAAACTTTTTATTGCTTCCGCGTAGCCACACAAACCGAAATTATCCTGACAACGCTTTATCTGTAGAGAGGTAAAGGGAGAGGAGGAAGGCCTTCACAGGGGAGAGACTGGTTTACACTTCAGGACTGCGTTGTCGTTGTGTCCAGGCGCAGGTCCTTCATCAGATCTGGATACGGCCTGGATCCGGCGGACTGCGGGAAACCAGGGGATAAACAGAGAGACTAATATTAGCGTAGACGGCCATTCTCCTTGTGACGTAACGAGTACATCAGGATTTATGGGAAGTGTTCACGGTTCCGGCTGACCTAATCTATGCAGGCTGCATGGAATTATAGAAGTCTATAATGTGTTATGTGTATGCTAGGTCAAAGAGATGTGTTTTTAGTCTAGCTTTGAACTGACAGAGTTTGTCTGCTTCCCGGACAATGTAAGGAAGACTGTTCCAAATTTTTGGTGCTAAATAGGAAAAGGATCTACCACCAGCAGTCGATTTTGATATTCTAGGTATTACCAACTGGCCAGAGTTGAGGTGCAATAGACGTGAAGGACTATAATGCGTTAAGACCTCGCTCAAGTATTGGGGAGCTAAACCATTTAGTGCTTTGTAAGTAATCAGCAATATTTTAAAATGTATATGATGTTTAATAGGGAGCCAATGCAGTGTTGACAGAACAGGGCTAACATGGTCTTACTTCCTGCTTCTAGTAAGAACTCGAGCCTATGCTAGGTCAAAGAGATGTGTTTTTAGTCTAGCTTTGAACTGACAGAGTTTGTCTGCTTCCCGGACAATGTTAGGAAGACTGTTCCAAAGTTTTGGTGCTAAATAGGAAAAGAATCTACCACCAGCAGTCGATTTTGATATTCTAGGTATTACCAACTGGCCAGAGTTCGAGACTGCAATAGACGTGAAGGACTATAATGCGTTAAGACCTCGCTCAAGTACTGGGGAGCTAAACCATTTAGTGCTTTGTAAGTAATCAGCAATATTTTAAAATGTATATGATGTTTAATAGAGCCAATGCAGTGTTGACAGAACAGGGCTAATATGGTCTTACTTCCTGCTTCTAGTAAGAACTCTAGCTGCTGCGTTTCGGACCAGCTGTAGTTTGTTTATTAAGCGTGCAGGGCAACCACCCATAATAGCATTACAATAATCTAGCCTTGATGTCATGAACGCATGAACTCATTGTTCCGCATTTATCAATGAGAGCATATGACGTAATTTAGATATATTTGTAAGATGGAAAAATGCGGTACAGATACTAGACACGTAACTTTCAAATGAAAGATCGGTATCAAAGAGCACACCCAGGTTCCTAACTGACAACGAAGACTTGACAGAGCAGCCATCAAGTGTTCGATAGTATTCTAGGTTATTACGTGAGGAAGTTTTTTGTCCAATAATTAGAATCTCTGTTTTTTCAATAGACAGAGAATATTGTTTGTATTTCCAGACAGCTTGTGTCAGAGCCATATAATTCAGTGAAGTATTCCCAAAGCTTAATCAATCTTTCAAACAGTGAGACTGTAGCCTTCAAATAGCACAGAGCTATTAAAAATGGATTTGCTCAAAAGCACTCCTTGCGTGCTGTCGTGCCTGTGCAAATCTTTTTGGTGCATTTGTTTTTCTGTACCTGTCTATTTGTATCACATCATCGGTTGGTAAAATACATAATTTTTACCTCATGTTCTTGTAGCGCAACTAGTAGCGCATGCCGCATGGCATTAGCGATGCTAAGGTCACATACAGATAAAATGTATCGCGCAGATGCGCTGTAAGTCACTTTGGATAAAAGCATCTGCCAGATGCATATAGATAAATGTAATGTAAATGCCACTGGAAAGCATTCTTGACCTTATTGCTCAATGGTTTAAACAAGTAGGTCTATAATACATGTAGAAAGCTCTGTTGTCATTCCCATTCATTTCAATGGCAGATGTTTGTAAACCACAGAAGTACACAATTTGAAATGTGCCATCTTTAAAAGACTTTTAAAAAATATAAGTTATTTTGCCAAGAAAGATATGTTCCTGGATCAACTTATTTTGAACATTCAAACATTCCAGTCCGAAAACCCTACCCATAAGTGATCCCAAAATTAGAGGGAAATGATAGGTGAATAACACTGATGCAGAAGCAGCTAAACCTGACTGTAAGCTTAAACTTAACGTAAACTGCTAACTTGTATCTCAAATCTGATTAGAATGTTGTTCCAGGATCAACAAAGATGTTGATCCAGGAACATGTTGTACTTGGTGAAATCACATTCACTGTGTTTTTATTGTGAGCACACAACTCGCATCATTTACGCTACAAAATAGCAAACAATGGGGTGCTGCAGTGATGACATTTTTTTACTATGAATTTAAAGGCCAACCAGGAAGTTAGCATCACCGTGGTTCCCTCGACAAAACCCAATAGGATTTTCCATTGGGGGGGAGACTGTGTACAGGGGTCCACAATTTCTACTGAGGGAGCACAATTCAATAAACTGTACAGGGGGGTTAACCTAGCGATGCCACTGAACGGTTTACCAATTCGGCGTGATAACATTTGATGCCATTTTTTTTTTTTTTTTTATGTCTGCCAATTATTGTAATTCCAACATGTACCAGCAGGGGCTAACTAGAAATGCTAATCAGCCAAACCCTTTTTTTTTTTAACACATCCTTGGTCAAACATACATTTTACCAGTGGGTTATTTATCTGACATCCCATTCTTCCAACAGAGTGCTCTTTGTTGGCAGTGAAAGAGTTCCTCTAGAACTCATGTTTTAATTACAGTACACAACTCACAATGGACAGGGGAAAGTAGAGCGTGCTGTAATTATCTCTTCCTGCCCTCTCCCCTGACAGAGTTTTTGTTACATTTTGGTCTCCTCAGCGATATCAAGCAGTTAAAATAGAGCCGTGGCACAAGACTGCTGCAAGCTACAGTGTGCAGTTTGTAAAAGAAAAATTATATGTGGTTAAAAATCAGGGTGCAAAAGTGGATGGAAGTGCACTGCAAAAAGTGAAAAAGCACTGACAGTATGAAACAGAATTTGAGATAGTGTTTTCTTCCTTTTTTAATTGTTTATAATAAACACTGTAGTATGCCATAAAAAAAAAAGGTCCATTTTGATTTCATGGTGACTGTTACGAACTCCCCTGTCTAGGTTAGAGGAGAAAGAACAAAGGCGATATATTCTATATATAGAGAAGACAATTTTCAGAAGGCGAAGCACTGCTACTTGGGCAGAGTGATTTGCTCGCAGCACCTGAGAAGCCCCGTGGAGACGACCAGAGAGTTCGCTCAGAGTTGGAGTAAATCACTCCGCAGAAGTAGCAGTGCTACGCCTTCTGAGAATATAGTTCCCAGTATGTATACAGTTAGAAGATGGCTGTGTCTCATGTGACCTTGTTATTTGTACACGCTGTGACTATACAAATC
>FLSR01000795.1:263667-279050 GCA_900092035.1 Leuciscus waleckii | reverse complement strand
TTCTGACAGTAATCCTCGAACCGGCTTCTGCACTGTACAATTTAAAAATTTGCCAACTGCATATAAGTGAATCAGATGTTGGTCATCAAAACATGAAATCTGTATGAAACGCATAAACAAATGACACAAAATGTGTATAAATTCTATATGACTTTAATTTGACTAGCATATGATTCAATATAAGAACTTTAAATGACTTATATATGAATATCAGTTATTTTCTACTAATACCATACACATTTGCATACTTTTGTCATGTAGAACTCATAAGACTTTTTACAGTATTCATATATATAATGCAACAATCTTGTATGTGTGCTATTTAGTATGAAATGGGCCATAATTGGTCTGATTTTGTATAGGACATGTATTGGCCTTTCATGAAACACAGAAGGTAATTCTGGCCGATTTAAGTAAGGAAGATATATGGTTGCTGTATATGAAGCATGCAGGTTTTTTTCATATGGGTTCTGTGTTTGCTGGGAAGCCCCAGAAGCAAACGTAATACTTGGCTTTCAGAACTGAAAATTATGGAATTATTCCTGAAAAT
Source organism: Leuciscus waleckii (assembly GCA_900092035.1). Lineage (NCBI taxonomy): Eukaryota > Metazoa > Chordata > Actinopteri > Cypriniformes > Leuciscidae > Leuciscus > Leuciscus waleckii. The sequence goes on along the minus strand of FLSR01000795.1, from coordinate 278,500 downwards.
GTGATCAAGTATGCTGGCTACTTGTTGATCATAATGTGACGGTCTGATTTCACCCAGGGACTAAATCTTAAAGGCTGTCTTAAAGCCTCCTGTCCACTATCTAGCCGGGATCATTTAGATGCAGCCTTGGCACTTCTCCAGGCGCTGTTACTAAAGCTATGAGTAATGAACCCATTTTCAAAACAATTCTTCTAAGTGGTTCAGTGCTTCACCAAAGCTTAATTTGCTCATCACTAACACCAGTGTTTTAATCAGACAATATGGAGTATTTATTATAAAATCAAAAACTCTGCACAATAAGATTTAAACGCCTTCAACGAGACAGATAATTCTTCATCATCAGATGTTTGAGTGACACTATGTCCAGTATCAGGAATAATACAGTATGATCTGTGTGTATCAATACACAACTCTGAGATCACAACGTGAATGTGTGCAAGAATAAACTGAGCATGTTCAAATGAACTCTTTCCAGACTAATTCGACTAAATGTCTTTAGAGAAAATACAGATTTCTTTACCTGTGAGAAGTGAAGAGAGAATGATCAGTCCCAGCAGACACAGATCACACTTATCAGCCATTTTCTGTTTCTGTCAGTCTTTCTCTTTCTCTTCATTATATATAGTTACAGCTCTTCCTTTAAACATCATCAGCTCCTCCTCTGGTTGGTAACTTCCTCTGATCTCATCAGTGTTTAGTCCTGACTCTATGATACAGCTGAAGAAGCGATCAGAAAGATCTCTGGTGTAAAACTGTGTTGACTTTGAAAAGCTCTGGATCAGAAAGTGAGCTGAACTGTACAGTGGCGTCCAGAAACCAACCAAGTCCATAAAGAAGTATTATGTTTGACACTGAACAAAGTGCTTTGAATGAACAGATCCACACAAATCAATACAAACATATATTTATCCTCTCATTAGCAATGTTTCCATCACCCTGTTTTTATGCATATTTTGAAGTATCGCATCAGAAACGAGTGATGGAAACGCAAAATTTATAAACTTTAAGTTTGGATGGAAGCCCAGCTATTGTAGCTACTGATTATTTGTCAGAGAAAACAAATTCAACATAATGAAATATAGTTATTTTTAAGTGACCCAATACAGTGTCCTCAGAGTCATTTTTATGTTTTTTTAATTTTATTTTTTTATTGACACCTTTTTTTCCCATCACATCACTAACACATTGTGTGCTATATGTGTGTGTGTACCATGAAGCTTTTATTAGACTACTAAGTTTGTGCTTGTGAAACCACAAATTCACAACCTCCAGAAGTGTTTCACTGACAGATGTGTCAAGATCACACTTCATCTATATATACACAGCAAAAACTCCAGTGTTAAATTAACTCTCCTGGGAATTTATCTTAGACCACACTCAAAAGTGTTAAAATAAGGGTACATTAAAAAGTCAAGGGCCCAACTAAAGCAAACACTGATCACCATAACGGTGTGATTTTCTCCTTCAGTGATTCTGCTTGTTAACATCAGGTGGCTTCAATAATTGTCAATTATCACTCAATTAATCACTGAATAATTAATTATAACTTAGTTATATCTTAATTGTAATTTTAACACTGCTTCACTGTTATTTTAACTCTCTTAGGGGCTATTTACACGACACCATTTCCATGTTACACTTTTTTCGTTCATCTACACGACAAAATGGTGTTTTGGGGCGTGATAACGCAAATGTTTGAAAACAGTCTCCTCGTAAACAATCAAAATGTGAATCTCTGAAGACGATGAGGTCATGCACATGCGCATTACGTGTTCAGTCTATAGTGTTTCATCGCCATCTGATGGCCTGGCAGTAGAATACAGGGTTTTTAGTCGTTTTCGTGGATCCGTGTGAATGGGGATCGTTTTGACAACGGTGTCGACTGATGCTTCAATAACTGTGTAAGGTCATCAATTATGAAATGAGTTGAACTCAGATAAGCAGAAGACAATAGTGTAGGCCTAGTTCCCTTTTGAACGGTCAGTCGTATTGTGTAGCTATACGCAATGGGGAAAACCCCTTTTTCTCAGAATACTTAAATATTTTTATTAAATAACGCAGTGTTACTGCACAGCCATAACGGTGCAGAGAGTAAACGCATGCTATTTGCTGGTCAGTGGGAAATGCACAAACCTATGGCGGAGCGGCGTAACTGCGTAAACCAATCGGTGCACCTCCCGCCGATCTGAGCGCAGAGCCCACCAGAAGGGTCAGGGCATCTGCTTATAAAAGATGGTCATTTCGCCATAGGATTCCGATTTGATCTCCTTCAGCGACAAAAACACTTTGCTGATTTCTCGAAGAAGCCTTCTCGCCAACGAAAACAGCTAGGCCAGGCAGCGGAACGAGTATCTATTCAGCAGAACAGCGGACTCCGGCCAGCTGACTCAGCCCGCTGCAGCTGACTGCATCGTCTCACCTGCGGCCATTCCGGCGACTACTATGGCATTTTTCTGTGTTCTCCGCTGACTCATGAGACTGAGAATGACGCTCCTCTCCTGCTACTATCAGGTGAGTAAAACAAGAGCTGATTCACTAGAAGAGCATATTTTCGTCTGCGTTTATTTTAAAATGCCACACCTCTGAGCGTGCCATTTGCTAGGCATGCCCCCGCAAGCCGTGTTCATTTGAGACGGACACTCTCACTATGAGAGCGCAAGTCTCACGTCGCTGCGACACCTCCCCTCGTTCTCCGCTGTTCTCTTTTTCTCAAGAATGAGATGAAGAAATAATGGAGCCATAGGGCTGAGTGAGCGGGACTAAACGAGTTCGCTGCAGCAAGGGAATCCGCCTCCACAAGTCACATTCAATGAAGACTGATGCTCTTACTACGAGAGTGGCTGGGGATGAACAATCATGGCAAAGCGCAAGTCTCGCCTTTCTACTCTTGCGTTCTGTTCCTCAGCAGCGACCCAGGCCCTGAAGCAAAGCCGTAAGCCGCGTCCACCCGGCCAAACACTACTTCTATGAACACCAGTCCCCGACCCAGCGTGGCGGGGACTGGAAAATTCTGTCAGGCTTCTATGGCCGTTACTTCCTCGTTCCTGAGAAGGATGGTCCATCACAGACCTCAGACATCTGAACTACGCCCTCACTAAATGGCTGTTCAAGATGCTAACTTTGAAACGAATCCTCGCGCTAGTATTCCCAGGGGCTTGTTTTTTCTCGGTGGATCTGAAAGATGCATACTTTCATATCCAGATTGCCCCCCTTCACAGACAGTTCTTAAGGTTTGCATTTGAAGGGGTTGCATACCAGTATACAGTCCTACCATTGGACTGTCCCTGGAACCACGCACATTTAAGAAGTGCATGGGTGCTGTGTTTTTCCCCTGAGACAAAAGGGAATGCACATCCTCAACTACCTCGATGACTGGCTTATTCTAGCCCAGTCAGAGGCGGAATTGAACTTTAATTCAGCCATTTGGAATGCCTAGGACACAGAATCAACGTAACCAAGAGCTCACTGCTCCCCAGTCAGAGAATCTCTTCCTGGGTGCAGTAATAGACTCACCCGAATGAAGATTTGGCTGACACCCGAGTGCGCTCAGACCTTTCAACGGCTTTTGAATTCGTTCAGAGTAGGGGCATGTTGCCCTCTCAGAGCCTTTCAAAGGATGCTAGGCCTCATGGCCTCGACATTGACAGTCCTTCTGATGGCTCTGCTGCATTGCGCCCCCTGCAGTACTGGCTGAAACTACAGGTCCCTACCCACGTGTGGCACTCAAATCGCCTTCAAGTCAAGGTGGACCATGGCTGCATCAGAGCCCTGGCCCCTTGGAAAGACTCCAGCCTTTACAAGTCTAGGGTAAGCTTGGGGATGGTCTCAAGGAGGATGGTGGTCACCACGGACGCTTCCAATACGGGTTGGGGAGCTCTGTGCAAGGGCAAGCCGACTTCCGATTCTTTGTCGAGTACGGAGAAATGGCTGAATATCAACTACCTGCAAATCATGGGGGTTTTGCAGTCCGATAACATGACCACCCTGTCCCATCCCGTCAAAAGGCGGGGCCTCCATGTGTGACCCCTCGACAGGTACCTGCGGACCTCCCAGCGAGTCATTCAGGTTCCTGGGCACCAACATCTCTCAGGACCTGAAGTAGGAGTTCCACATATACTTCCTTCACCAGCTGAAGTTCAACCTGTCACAGGAGCTGCTGATGAAAGTATACTTTGCAGTCACTGAATCCTCTGAGCACTGAGCACCAGAACGGCCAGGCATAGGAACAGTTTCTTCACTCCGGCAATCCACCTCATGAACAGTTAATGCCTTCACTTAACCCTCTGGGGTCGGCGGTATCGCCGGCGATACCAGCTCGCTTTTTTTTAATCAGTGTAAAAGAGACTCATAAATACTCTGTTGACTTTGATTTTCCATAGGAGTTTCATACATCAATCGATCCTACTGATACAAAGCTTAATGCTAAATCCTGAAGTATCCCTTTAAAGAAGGGGTTCTCAACCTTTTGCAACTCATGGCCCACCAATGAGTGTTTAAAAACATTCTGAGGACCACCTTTCCACATATGATAGTATGAACACAGAATAACAGAAAATTCTAAAAGTACAATGATATACTGTTAATAGCTGTTAATCTGTTATGCCACTGTAGCAGAGTCAGCTATATAGATGAAAACTGTCCTTGTATCAAAAAGACTTTGCAGGTAACATACTGGCTGATTCAATAACAGGCTAACATACAATAACAGGCTAACATACTGGCTGATTCAATAACAGGCTAACATACTGGCTGATTCAATAACAGGCTAACATACTGGCTGATTCAATAACAGGCTAACATACCTGTAACAACAGGTCAGACACACAAGAGGGGATTCTCTCTATTCGCTGCAACACGATCTCTATAACACGAATGTTATTTCTCGTGTCATTTATACGCCAAAAATGTTTTTTTTTTGTGTGCATATGCGTAGGATTAGGGGTGGAGAGTGCGTGCGTATTACACGCCATTCAGTGCATATCATTGACGCGAAAACTGCGTATCATATGCACGCCAAAAAATGTTGGCAGGAGAAATGGCAGGAGAATTAACATTCGTGGTATAGATACGAAATGTTCAACAAAGTTCATTCACCCCAATTTACATAGCCTATACTGTAAGTGTAATTTATCAAATACAGTTAGTGATATGAACTTGACTGTTTTAAACAATATTAAACAGCCCAGTTGTTAAAATGTCTCTGCAGCCAGGGGGTCGGCTGCGCCCCTGCCTTCATCTTCAGGCGGGATTTGCAGATTCCGTTACCCTCGCATTGCTTGCTAAGGACCGGCGGCGTCTGTCCACAGCGCCAGCTATGGCTCAAGATTCTGCTCAAAAACCTGTCGCGCCACAGAGCGCCATTTACATAGTTTTTTATTAAATTTACTACATTATATTTGTATCAAAGCGTCATTAATGTAGCCTATATACTGACTTCACCCTGTGCTGCAAGATAGCCTACATTTAGTTTTATATTCAAATTTACAGAAATCAGCTGCGTGGATGAAAATGACCGGATTTTCAGGTGAGATTCTCAATTAATTCAGTTAATGTACGTCCTGAGGTAAAGTGTTCAGACTGCAGACTCAGCAATGATTGTATTTAATTGTAATTGAAAACTGAATTGCAATCATAACATAGAACAGACATTATCTTAATTTCGTAATGTCCTTAAACATAACAATATTGCTGGCCATAAACTGAGAAAGTGCACGTGTTCGATACCTCGAGTTGTAGACGCAGCGCTGCGCTTCTCGTCCGTGTGTGACCCCCTCAGTACCTGCCCCTTATAAAACCACATTTAATGTATTCAGCGTCGTATTTTCTCACCACACACTTCGAAGCTTTTCCCTGCACAGGTCTGTCTCCCACACTGTTTTCTTTTCAGAAAACTATTAACGATATTACAGAGTAACGTAATGTTACTGCGTCTGATCGAACAAACGTTCAATCTGACATGATTGGTGTTGTGATATTTAAACCGAAATTTGCTTTTAGATAATGCATTTTGACTTGACTTGAGTGTTTTTGATCATATAAATTCATAAGAACAATTAGATAGTTAGAAAATAACAAGATTTGTAAATGAAAAAAATAAAAAATAAATTATTTGGGGGTAGTCTACCACTGCCTACACGGCCCACCAGATGACGCTCCGAGGCCCACCGGTTGAGAATCACTGCTTTAAAGGGTCCCTATTATGGAATTTTGAAAATGACCTTTCATGTAGTGTGTAACACAGATCTAAGTGAACCAAAACATCCTGCAAAGTTGTAAATATGAAAGTTTACCATGCAGAGTCAGTGGCTACAGTTCATATTTACTACCACAGAGGTATAGCCCGAACCTTGTGCTGTGTTCGTCATTTTGGAAAAATGAATCGTTGAACGAATCATTCTGGAGTCGCTGAGCAAATCAGATAAAAATAAATGCATATTATAAGACAACAAAAGTGTTTTTTGTCAATGCATGCATGTAAAACTGTTGTTGGAGACTCCCAAAACAATATTAGGAACATTTTAAATGCCATAATAGGGGCCCTTTAACCAGGCTACAAAAAATTAGCTTTCAGTAAGATTTTGTTTTGGGCGCAGTACCACATATTCCCCATTAGATGCCAGCAAAACTCCACTAGGCACACAGATGCCGAGTCCCAATTCGCATACTATCCGTCCTAAATAGTATGCGAAACTAGAATTAGTACGTCCCAAATCGTAGTATGTTGAAATGAGTATTCCAAAGATACCCGGATGGTCTACTATTTCCGGTTAGAATTCGAAGTGCAGATCAATGCACACTCTAACGGCTAATATTGCCCACAACCCATTGCGTGCGGGAGGGAGGAGCTTTGCGGTGATGGTGGTGATGTAAACATGGCAGCCGGATGCAGCAGCGGAGATGCGCCCTCAGTTTTTAAGTGTAGTCATCTCCTTCATCGATCTGATTGGTTTTATGACTATCCAATTGCGCCCAGAGGAATTTGAGCTACGTCGGTTGGTGACGCCCCTTTGGAAATGATTTGTCTACATAGCTTCGCCAGACCCTACACTCAGTTTCAACTGAGAAGGGTCTGGTTTTAACCAGGCTAAGATAATATATATATTTTTATAATACGTAAATGATAAACATTAAAACAAGGTCAACTATATACAGAAAACATTAAGCAAACATCCTTGTTTCTGTCTGAAAGGTACTGTTTTGCTATCGGCCCAATTCAAATGTTGGGACCAAGGTAAAAAAATGTGCCATTCGAGACGAACACCTCTGGACAAAATATGCAGTCAGAGTATTTTCTGACACAGGTAAAGTATAAAAAACAAGGTTATCTTCAAGCTCAACAAATACTGGCAACCATTCATAAAATATAAATTGTTTATATAATGTATATTAAGCAAAAGTTGTGCTATTTTGAGAACAGACAGTTACAACCTGGCAAGATACCGGGTCCAAAAAGCACTGGAAACCTCTCATGTTGAGGACTCTGATGAAAACAGTGTACGAAAGATCATCCCACCAAGACGATACAGAGGTATTAGATCTGTGCTATAACACTGTAAATAAATTAAGGTTGGTCACACTGAAAGACAATTTCAGTTTTAACTTTGTTTCTTGCAGAAGAAGAAATCCAGCCCAGAAGAGCACAACAGACACAACACTGTAAGTATACATACAGCATCAAACAAATGAAGTTGAAATAATCAAGGAAAGTCAAATGCATGTTGTCTATACATATTTTCTTTAAATGATCATTTTGTTTTACAGTTCAGGAGGACAGTGGATCATCACAAGGTGAAATTAGTCTGTTACTGTCATTGCATCCATGTTAATAGTTAAACAGTGGGGATGATAAAGGATTTGGAATAGAGACATTTTGCATCTGTTTCTAATTTATATTAAAACTTCTTTCTTGCCCTATTGTTTTTGATTCTGAAGATGAGATGTCGAGCTTGAGAGCAAAGAAAACCAAAAAACGGTCAAGATCGACATCAATTAGACCTGAGTGTAAGTAGAGGGTAACAAAAATGTAACTGTTGAATATTTGATTATAATAATTTGTTAGATGATAATCTAAAGAGTACAGAGAAGTCCCTTTCTATGTTGTGCAAAAATGACTCAATTTAAGAAGGCCTACACATTTAGAAATGTAAAAAAAAACTTTCAAAGACTGTTAATGTTTTTGTTGCTGTTTTTAAGCTGAGGAGTCTGATGAAGGTAAACTCACTCGGATTTACTTTGATATGTTTATTCTATTGTTATTTTTCTACTCACTGTTTTTTTCCCCTTATGTTAGATGAGGAACGACCTATAACACAAAAAACTAAAAGATCTATGTTGCCTGAAGCACCGCGCTGTGAGTGCATTTAAATGTTTTCAGTCATATAGTTGTACTTCCATTGAATTAAAGGAATATTCTTGTATTTGTGATATAAAACTGTATACTTGTTTTCAAAACATATGCTAATAACATTTTTATGGCTTAAAAAAAAAGAAGAAAAAAACTACAGCTCAAGCATGTACAAGAGTCCATTTTTTAGATTTTTTTTAATCTAATGATTTATTTTATGTTTAAAGTTCCATCTCCTTCATCACAACTGCAGCCACATCAGTCCATTTCTGCCAACTTTCAGAATCAAGGTACATGAAAACCATTTTTTGTTTTGTTTTTTTTGTTTGATAACTAGACACATGGATACAGATATTAATCTGAATAATGTTTTTGTGACTTGTTAGGAAGTGTGAATGATCCACAATCTCTTCGAGGTGGTAACTATTTAATTTCATCATAATTATCTTACTTATTAATCGTCTCCCAAACAGACGTATGTGTTAATTAGTTAGTTAGTCATTATTTCTAAACAAATTCTGAACAGAAATATACAAGCTATTTGAGAATTTGGAGAGGAGAATCATACAGAAACTGGACGAAATCCAGGAAAACATCACCTCAGCGGTCAGAATGCAGAATCTGAGGCAGCCAATCACCTCTTATCTCTGATCTCACACAGAGGTGCTAGAGGAACCTTAGTAAGACTGTGGAGGAATTAGAAGAGCTGTGTGAGAAGCTAAAAGATGCTGACCTTCCAAAGAAGATGGTAGTGCCACAACACAAGTAACATTACTAACCTGAAATACTTTAAAAACAATCCACTCTTGTGATTAATTGCTGTTTTTTGTTGTTTGTAGATTCGTTATCTGTGTCTTCAGAGTGGAGGATCCTTGGGAGATGGAATAAGGAGAATGTAAAAAAAAATTGGAGATAACTCCTTATGGAAACTTTATAGCTAACAAAGGGAGAAAGGGAAAGCTTAAATTTCAGCAGCTCCTAATTAATGATGTGATCATACGTAAGTTTCAAAACTTGCCACTAATGACTAATAATGTATCGGTGTCAATCCCCAAAATCTCACTATTTGGAAATATAAATAAGTTTGTTCATCGTAAATGTAAAATTTGTTCGTTTTCAGTACTTAGCGTTCAGACTCGGCATTCATTTTGAAAACAACATTAATGTTTGAAGCATTTTAATAGAACTTTAAACATCTCCCTGAATGCAAGTTTTAATAACTGTGATCTCTGTATGTAATCAAGGTGCCTGCAGTAAGGCATATCCACACCAAAAGACCCAGAGTGTGGAGGAAATGATTGCTGCGACCCTGAAACACGCCTCAGATCGTGCAAAAACAGCACATCAGGCAAGTGCATAACATTTAATTCTAGCAGTTATAATAGGTTAGATAGGTACATTAGATAGGTACATTGTAACATTGACCATATGACAGATTAAAATGTTATCTGATATAATAAAAAATATACAGGCTGCGAAACAAACTATAATATTTTGTCAATAAAATACAACTATTACTTTTTCATTAAAATGCATTTCAAGACATAGGTAGAAATAGCATAGAAATAGCTTTAAAACCATGTCAGCGAGCATTAGATTATTTGTCAATACCTTAAGTTATCACCTCTTATGTTATCCATAACTCTTTATCTTTCTCTCAGTCTTTCCATAGAGCTGAACTTTTTTAATTTACTGAAGGCTACACATTTTACTATATTAATTCTCAATATGTAAACATTAATTTTTAATCTTTTGCCTAACATGATGAAAACGGCTTCATGTTTCTTGTCCCCTCACAATGACAGTAAACTAATTAGGCTGCACATGAATCACGTTACAAAGGCCCATTTTCAGTTCAAAATGTTATAACGTTTAACATTTATAATATAAAACAGTTGTCAAATATGAAATGTTTAGTTTAGGTACTGTACTTACATCTTATCTCGCACTTGACCGTAAACTCGTGTCGACTGTGGAGTCTTCCTGCTAAAAAAATTCGCGCTCAGCGACAGTGAATATATAAGCCCGCCTACTTTGATTTGATTGGTCATCTCAAATATTTCTGACATTGACGAGCAGTAACAGACCAATGAAGCTCAGTTGAACACGCACACACAAACACACCCTGTCCTCTGTATCTAACGTGCGATTGAATAACGCGCAGATTATAAGATGGGGCTTTTTTCTTTGAAAAAATAAGTGTAATAATTTGAGTAATAACCAGCAGCATTTTAATAATAATATCTAATATTTCATAGGAATATTGATGTATAATTTATTTCCATATTCACTTGTTGGGTCTCCCAAAATGGCTGATAAACATGTCTTGATCTCCTCTACAGTGGATATGTATGAAATCAATGCCCTGTTCTGTAACAGAAAGTCTTTATCCCAATAATATCAAAGATCATAATAAAAATAAAAACTATAAATATCATAAGATAAATATCATTATGATGTCATAAGTAAAACAAAAATATATAGAGTATATTTTTAATTAGGCCTATGTTTTGTAGGCCTATATCATGTATCATGATCATCGCCATGCAGCTTATGAGTTACATTATGAGCTCATATGTAGAGATCGAGCTGTATGATGTTTGCATTTCCACATATGCAAAATGATAACATAAACAGTTACTAATTACTGTGTTCATTTCGTTATTTCAGGTTAGAAGCCAACAGGAAGAATTTCCATCGGAGTAACCCCGGCCACAGCTGACAACCAGATCCAGATCCAGACCCAGACCATCCATCTATTATCTCATAGCTCAAATACACGACGGAATTCGTTAAAATAACCTGTATTAACCACTTCAGGTGACTTTTAACTCTGAAACATTAATTATTCAACACATACATGCAATACTCTTCCCATTATAAACAAAAGGGTCAACTCTTTTACATACAACTGCATATAACATCAGAATTTAGTAATTCAATACCATTTATCAAGCATTTTACACACAAAAAGAATTATTTAATTACAACACTCACCAAGAGAACTCAATTCTCGGCTATGAAGGGCAAAACTCCCAACTTTGGATATGTATTCTCTCCGTAGCAGTCAATAACACATTCACTCGTAACATTTGACCGATGAAACTCAATCCGCACTTTAATCTAAAAGTATCTCTATTGTTTCTCTGATTTAACTCTTGGTTTGTATAATGCGTTGCTATTGACGACCGTCATTATAAGGAAGGAAATGTTTTAAAAAGTGCATAGAGCTGCTTCTTTTATTTTTTGTTTGTTGTTTTTCAAATATAAAACTTGTTGAAATGTCTTCAGTGTGAGCATCAACTCTTTTTGAACACTTTCATCTCGTTTTAACAAAACCGTGATAATATTGATAATCGCGATAATTTTGGTCACTATTATCGTGATATAAAATTTTCATACCGTCCCATCCCTATTTGAGACGGACACTCTCACTATGAGAGCGCGAGTCTCGCGTCGCTGCGATACCTCCCCTCGTTCTCCGCTGTTCTCTTTTTCTCAAGAATGAGACGGAGAAATAATGGAGCCATAGGGCTGAGTGAGCGGGACTAAACGAGTTCACTTCAGCAAGGGAATCCCCTGTCAGGTCAAGACTCAGATCATATAGTTGTGTGGCTTGCTGGGCCCGCCCCCACAAGCCACATTCAATGAAGACTGATGCTCTTACTACGAGAGTGGCTGGGGATGAACAATCATGGCAAAGCGCAAGTCTCGCCTCGCTGCTCTCAGCAGCGACCCAGGCCCTGAAGCAAAGCCGTAAGCCGCACCTCCACCCGGCCAAACACTACTTCTATGAACACCAGTCCCCGACCCAGCGTGGCGAGCTGCCGTCTGAACGAATTCAGCCCTTAGCCACCCGGGCCGAGGCTTGGAAAGATATCCTCGGTGTGTCAAAATAGGTTCTGGAATGATGAATGAGGTTACTCGCTCCAATTCGCTCACAGACCACCCCGCTTCGCGGGTAAAGTCAATGCTTCAGTGAAGAGCAACGTGGCTCACGTCCTCCGCACTGAAGTACTGAGCTTACTGGCGAAAATTCTGTCAGGCTTCTATGGCCGTTACTTCCTCTTTCCCAAGAAGGATGGTGGCATCAGGCCCATCACAGACCTCAGACATCTGAACTACGCCCTCACGAAATGGCTGTTCAAGATGCTAACTTTGAACCGAATCCTCGCGCTAGTATGCCCAGGGGCTTGTTTTTTCTCAGTGGATCTGAAAGATGCATACTTTCATATCCAGATTGCCCCCCTTCACAGACCATTCTTGAGGTTTGCATTCGAAGGGGTTGCATACCAGTATACAGTCCTACCATTGGACTGTCTCTGGAACCACGCACGTTTAAGAAGTGCATGGGTGCTGTGTTTTTCCCCTGAGACAGAAGGGAATGCACATCCTCAACTACCTCGATGACTGGCTCATTCTAGCCCAGTCAGAGGTGGAATTAAACTCTCTCAGATCTGTGCTCCTCAGCCACTTGGAATGCCTAGGACTCAGAATCAATGTAACCAAGAGCTCACTGCTCCCCAGTCAGAGAATCTCTTCCTGGGTGCAGTAATAGACTCACCTGAATGAAGATTTGGCTGACACCCGACTGCGCTCAGACCTTTCAACGGCTTTTGAATTAGTTCAGAGTAGGGGCTTGTTGCCCTCTCAGAGCCTTTCAAAGGATGCTAGGCCTCATGGCCTCGACATTGACAGTACTTCTGCTGGCTCTGCTGCATTGCGCCCCCTGCAGTACTGGCTGAAACTACAGATCCCTAGCCAAGTGTGGCACTCAAATCGCCTTCACATCAAGGTGGACCACGGCTGCATCAGAGCCCTGGCCCCTTGGAAAGACTCCAGGCTTTACAAGTCTAGGGTAAGCTTGGGGATGGTCTCAAGGAGGATGGTGGTCACCACGGGCGCTTCCAATATGGGTTGGGGAGCTCTTGCAAGGCAAGCCGACTTCCGATTCTTTGTCGAGTACGGAGAAATGGCTGAATATCAACTACCTGCAAATGATGGGGGTTTTGCCTAGTCCGATAACATGACCACCCCGTCCTGTCCCGTCAAAAGGCGGGGCCTCCATGTGTGGCCCCTCGACGGGAACCTACGGACCTCCCAGCGAGTCACTCAGGTTCCTGGGCACCAACATCTCTCAGGACCTGAAGTAGGAGTTCCACATATACTTCCTTCACCAGCTGAAGAAGTTCAACCCGTCACAGGAGCTGCTGATACAAGTATACTTTGCAGTCACTGAATCCTCTGAGCACTGAGCACCAGAACGGCCAGGCATGGGAACAGTTTCTTCCCTCTGGCAATCCACCTCATGAACAGTTAATGCCTCCACTTAACATGCGCAATAAACATGTGCAATACTTAAACACTATTTATACATTTATTTATTTATTTATTTAACCCACCACATGTTTACGTTTCCTTGCATTTGTAAATGCATACCTGTACATACCATCTATTGTCTTTTTATTTTATTTTTATTTTTTTATATTGTGTATTTTGCTAATTATATTTGACTAATTACTAATTATATCATTTTTATTATCTGTGTCCTGTCTCTGTTATTCTGTTTGTACAGTGGAAGCTTCTGACACCAATACAAATTCCTCGTATGTGCAAACATACCTGGCAATAAAGCTCTTTCTGATTCTGATTCTGACAACAAACTGTACAATACATGCATCACAGTGACTGACAAATCTATTTAAAGAGCTTTTTTGTAAATAATATGTGTGATGATAAAGCAATCTGTGAGAGCCAGTGCAAACCACTGAAGCGAGAGACTGATGATGTGTGACAGTGATCATGTGATCATGAACCTTGTGTAGAAGCTGCTGCTGTAGTTCGGCTTGATGTCTTCTCAGAGTTTGAGCTTCTGACTGAAGCTCAGTGTTGTTGAAGCGACTGGTAATTTAACAGTGTTTTTTTTTATTATTATTTGTTTTACCTGTAACTTGTATAATCACGACGACCTTGATTAGCTTGTTTAGGTGTGTATGATTAGGGTTGGAGCTAAACTCTTCAGGAAAGTGGATCTCGCGGTCCAGAGTCACACCACATGGGTCGCTGCATTAGGTAGGCTGTAGCGTTGCAGTCAGACTAAATTCAGTTATATTTAGACTATAGACTTTATTCAAGAGTTCACACATTAATTTGCGGGTGCTAAAGTGATGTTGATTCAACGCAGTTAACATTGAAACATTAACATTGATTTAACATTGTTTTGATGGTTGCTTGCTATCTGGGACCTTCATCAAACACAGCTAATCTATGTCTCCAGGATTACTAGAAAGCTACAGTTAGGAGAGTTTATCAGGGTTGGAGATAAACTCTGCAGGACAGTGGCCCTCCAGGACCGAGTTTACCCATTCCAGGCTAAAACCTTTGCTTGAAAAGTTTTGAATAGATGTGATAGTGACATGTGATAGTTTGGCCACACCCACTACACACTCCTGCCAGTCGGACGGATAACAGCTCCAAACCCTAAAAGCT
>FLSR01000795.1:234955-255298 GCA_900092035.1 Leuciscus waleckii | reverse complement strand
AGGACCTCCAGCAAATAAATAGGCCCACAACATATAAGATCCAGCAGTATATTTAACCGTAGGCATGGGGTACTTTTTATCCCTGTTTGCACCAAACACATCTGGTGGGTTTGCTGCCAAAAATCCCTTTTTTTGTTTCATCTGACCACAGAATCCGGTCCCTTTTGAAGTTCCAGTCGTGTCTCACAACTGAATATGCTGGAGTTTAGTTTTGGAGGAGCGAGGAGGATTTTTCTTGAAACCCTCCCAAACAACATGTAGTGATGTGTTGTTTGATATATATTTTTTAGGTGTTCTGACCTTCAAGACTCAAGTAATCTCTGCAATGCTCCATCTATGATCCTTGGAGAGTCTTTGGCCACTCAAACTTTCCTCCTCACCGTCAATTAAGACAATATAGACACACGTCCTCTTCCAGGCAGATCCGTAACATCTTTAGTTGATTGGAACTTCTTAATTATTGCCCTGATGGTCATAATGTTTAGTTTAGTTATTTTCTTACAGCCACTTTTTATTTTGTGATGCTCAACAATCCTTTGATGCACATCAGAACTATATTATTTGGTTTTACTCATTGTGATGGATGATTAAGGGGATTTGGCCTTTGTGTGTCCTCATATATAAACTCCTGTGAAACAAGAAGTCATAGCTGGACAATTTCATGTTCCTAGTCACCCTGGTGTGTAAAAAAAGTAATATTAATGGGAATATACTTCAGAGATATTTTATTCATAAAAAATTCTAGGAGTATCAATAATTGTGGCCAACATGTTTTGGAGAAAAACATTTATTTCAAAATGTGATGGCCAACGTGTTTTGGAGAAAAACATTTATTTTATAATGTGATTTCCCCCACACTTTAAATTCTTTTACTTCAATGAAAGGTTAGGATTTTGCCAATTTTTTTAATTAAAGATCAAAAGGCTAAACGATGCAGATTCATTTTTTACAGCCATTTTTGATCATATTTACCAGGGGTATGATTAATTCTGAGCACGACTGTATATATATATATGAACTGATATTACTTTATGGACTTGGTTGGTTTCTGGACGCCACTGTACAGTTCACAAAAAGTTATCTGCTGACCTCAACACCAGTCTTGTTTGTTTTTTCACGAGTTCACATTGTTACGACCCTTGGCTCAAGGGAAGCAACAAAAACAAGGGACACACGAAAACCAAATTATAAGCTCAAAGAAATGTTTATTTAATTACAAAATAAGACAACACTAAATAATAAGATGAAAATCAATTAAAGAAAATAACATTTCTGTATTCGTCAGCAAGGTCAGTGTGTAAGGCAAGGTGCAGGTTTGAAATGTAATCCAGTGTTGAAGTAAAAATGTGATTGCAAATGAAAATAAAGAGGGTAACAAAATACAACACAACCAAAGAGTCCAAAACCAAAGACTGAATCTGTCCGGTCAATTGGTGATCTCTTAAACAGCATCCAAGGCACGAACACAGGTGTTTCCAGTAGACTGGCAATCTAGGTGATTAATGGGCTCAGGTGCCAACCGCAATTCACAGAATCGACAGCAGGTGTCGTCACACCCCTCCCCATAAAACAGGGACTCCCACAAAGATCCCTGTAACAAAACAAAATTCAGTCATAGGGTACACTCAAATTCAGAACCACAGACAGCTCCCAAAGACACCAAAAAGGAATAACACATCAAATCCAGTAGATTAAACCGCATCTGGGGCGCGTGACAGCGCATCAGCTACCACATTTTCCGATCTCGAATATGTCAATATCTAGACAGAAGGATTGCAGGAACAAGGACCACCGAACCAACCTCTGATTCGGACACTGCAAAGAATTCAAAAAAGTTAATGGATTATGATCCGTGTAGATCACAATAGGTGCACTCGAGCTGAGGTAAACCGCAAAATGCTGCAATGCCCAAATTAGGGCTAATGCTTCCTTCTCAACAACAGAATAGTTACTGTTCTGACTATTTAAGTAGTCATTTAATTTTGGTTTTATTTAATTGGTTAAGATGCATCATGTGACTTAGGTTAGAGGTCGTTGTGGCCATCTTAGTTTTCACTTCACCACAGCAGTGATGCAGCAGCAGATGTCTCTCTGATAAAAGATAGATTCTTCTGTTATTTCATGCTGCTGTACCGTACATCCGCCTTGGCCGTACAGCAGCGTTGTGGGACTGAAGATTTCAAAGTAAAACACCGAAAAAGAACTTCTTTGGTTTCGACTTTTTCTTCAACCCTCATCCTTTTTAACTATCTGTTGAGGTGCAACATACTTGCATCAGGGACAGAATAGTGAAAAGACGAAGCTTCAATCCAATGGAAAGACGGAATCTCTTCATTCAAGCTACAGAGTCTGCTCTCAAGTGAATTATCTCCTCATATCTCTTTCTTCATCAATCCAGTCTTGAACTTTGAGGTACTATCTATGCATTATATGTCATGGAGGGTGACAGAAAATCTGACACTGAGAAGATACTGAAAACTAGTTCTGTTGTTACACGTTCAACAACATCATCAAAAAGGTCTAGTAGGACATCGGCTAGCATGGCTGCTGCCAAAGCACGAGCTAGAGCTGAGGCAGAGCGTACACGTGCATATTATGTCAAGAAAGAAACTGAAATGAAAGTAGAAAAAGTTCGCATGGAAGGCAGTCTTACAGCACTAGAACATGAAAAGGAGGCTGCTGCCGCTATGGCCGAGGCAAGAATATTAGAGGAGGCTGTAGAGAGCATGGAGGAAGGCAGTTATCGTTCACATAGCCCGATTGCTCTGCTGCAGACCTGTGCAGCGCACCAGTGATTATGTGGAGCAGCACTCAAATAACTCCATTGTTGTTCCTCCTGAGGAAATAAGTTTAGCCACTCCACCTGTTGATTTCATGAACCTATATGGAAGTGAAAACAAGCAGTTAACGGAAAGCTCTCATAGGAGTGTGCCACCTGATTTTGTTGAACGGGTCAATGATTCAGTCTCAAAGCCTTACGCTATCAAGATTGAAAAGCCTCAGTCTGCCACGTACAGTCCAGTTAATTACTGGCCCCTTGCACAGACTTACAATTCTGGCGCTCCAATGCAGTCACCTTCCCACGGAGAAGTTGAAATGAGTGATTTAGCAAGGTTTCTTGCCCGTCGTGAGATCATTAGTTCCGGGCTCACAAAATTTGACGATCACCCAGAAAACTACTGGGCTTGGAAATCTTCTTTCTTAAATGCCACCAGTGGGCTCAAACTCACTTCCAGTGAACAGTTGGATTTATTGATTAAGTGGTTAGGCAGTCGGTCATCAGAATATGTAAGACGCATCAGGTCAGTGAATATAAGGTATCCTGACGCAGGGCTTAAAATGGCGTGGGATCGTCTAGAAGAGATGTATGGATCCCCGGAAGTGGTTGAGAAAGCACTTTTTGACAAAATTGAGAAATTTCCAAAAATCAATAAACAAGATCCTCTGAAATTACAAGAGCTCGGAGATCTGCTACGCGAGATTCAGTCTGCTAAAGCTGAAGGGTACTTGACAGGACTTTCTTATCTGGACACCTCCAGAGGAGTCAATCCGATCGTGGAGAAGCTGCCTTATCACCTGCAAGAAAAATGGATTTATCAGGGTTCTGAGTACAAAAGGAAGTATAACGTTACCTTCCCTCCATTCTCCTTTCTTACTGACTTTGTCTGTCAGGAAGCACATGCTCGAAACGATCCAAGCTTTAGCTTTAGTGCAGTCTGTACAACCCAGATCAAAGCAGAACCGTTGGTTAAAGGACAATTGCAAAGAAGGATGGCTGTGTCTACACACAAGACGGGTGTAACATCGTCAACCGGATTTCTTTCCACAAGAAGTTTCGATAATGAACCTATTGATGTTGAAAAGCAGTGTCCTATACATAAAAACAAACCTCATCCTCTGAGACGTTGCCGTGGGTTTAGAGCGAAGACTCTAGAAGAAAGGCAAACACTGCTTAGAGAAAATGGTGTGTGCTATAGGTGTTGTGCTTCGACGGTTCACTTGGCAAAGAACTGCAAGGCAGTCATCAAAGGCAATGAATGTCAGAGCGACCGACATGTGTCTGCACTTCATCCTGGTCCTCCACCGTGGGCCAACAAAGACCCTTCATCAGATCATGGCGGGGAGGAGGATAAAAGCCCTTCTCCTACTGTAACTTCACAATGCACAGAGATTTGTGGAGACAGTCCAATACCCAAATCATGCTCTAAGATATGCCTGATAGGAGTATATCCTGAGGATCATCCAGAAATTATGGTGAAGATGTACGCAGTGCTCGATGAGCAAAGTAATAGATCTCTAGCTAGACCTGAGTTTTTTAATCTATTCAAAGTAAAAGGAACAGAGCATCCATACACTCTTCGAACTTGTGCTGGGTTAACAGAAACTTCAGGAAGAAGAGCCACTGGGTTTCAAGCTGTATCTATGGATGGAAAGACACACGTGTCACTCCCAACACTTATCGAGTGTAATTATATGCCTGACGACCATTCTGAGATCCCATCTCCCATCATTGCACACCAGTTCCCTCACTTTGAAATCTATTGCTCTCGAAATACCAGAGATAGATCCATGTGCTAAGATACTGCTTCTCTTAGGGAGAGACATCATCCAAGTCCACAAAGTGAGGAAACAGCTCAATGGTTTGAACAATTCACCGTACGCCCAAAAACTCGACTTTGGCTGGGTGATAGTGGGAAATGTCTGCTTGGGGTCAGCACATAAACCTAGCACAGTTGACGTGTTCCGCACAAACATACTTCTCAATGGACGTCCAAGCAATGTGAGCATGTCCTAATCAGATTCAGGTGAAAGAGAAGCTAAGCAGTAGAAATCATCCCATCTCTTTACATGGCTGTCATTTTTACCCACCCACGTGCCCTGAGTACTTGCTGGGTAACACTATTTTCGAACGGACACAAGACGACGAAAAAATAGCCCGTTCCATTGAAGATCGAGCATTCATGAAACTGATGGACAAGGAAATGTTCATTGACAGCGCTAACAGCTGGGTGGCACCTCTTCCTTTCCGTATTCCAGGCCAACAGCTACCCAACAATAGGGACCTGAGTATGAAACGTCTCTTGTCACTGCAACAGACACTAAGGAAGAAGCCTCAAATGCAGGAACATTTCATCACATTCATGCAAAGGATTTTCGATGCAGGTCATGCAGAATTAGCTCCACCTGTGACGAAAAATAAGGAAGTGTGGTACCTGCCTATATTTGGTGTCTATCACCCTCGCAAGCCAGGACAGATCAGAGTTGTTTTTGACTCTAGTGCACAGTACAAAGGTCTTTCTTTGAATCAAGTGCTTCTCTCAGGACCTGATCTGAATAACTCCTTGCTGGGTGTTTTGCTGCGTTTCCGTAAAGAGGCAGTTGCATTTACTGCTGACATTGAACAGATGTTCCATAGCTTTGTGGTGAGAGAAGATCACCGCAACTTTCTCCGCTTCTTGTGGTTTGAGGACAATGACCCCTCGAAAGATGTCACCGAGTATAGGATGAAGGTCCATGTCTTTGGGAATAGTCCCTCTCCCGCGGTAGCAATCTATGGACTTCATCTTGCAGCTCAACATGGAGAACTTGAGTTTGGGAAAGATGCAAGAGCCTTTGTGGAGCGTAATTTTTATGTGGACGATGGCCTGAAATCAGTGCCCACGGCTGTGGAAGCAGTTGATCTGTTGAAAAGAACTCAGGAGATGCTAGCAAGTTCCAACCTGAGGCTTCATAAAATAGCATCTAACAGTCCTGATGTAATGAATGCCTTTCCTGTGGAGGATCATGTGAAAGATCTCAAGACCTCGTCTGGAAAAAGATACTCCACCTATTCAGAGGAGCCTTGGTCTGAGCTGGAATCTTAAAACAGATACTTTCACTTTTCGTGTTGATGCAGAAGAGAAGCCTTTTACACGTAGAGGTGTCTTAGCAACTGTCAACAGCGTTTTTGACCCTCTTGGGTTGGCAGCACCTGTTACGATACAAGGAAAGTTCCTTCTTCGTGACCTGACAGCAGACACCAAAGACTGGGATGCCCCTCTACCAACAGTCAAGGAAGCTGAATGGGAGGCTTGGAAAAACTCTTTGCAAGATCTAGCTCAATTTGAAATACCCAGAGTGTACTCAAAGGTTTCACTATCTTCAGCTCAAAGGAAAGAAATTCACGTTTTCTCAGATGCTTCCACAAAGGCAATTGCAGCAGTAGCCTACCTGAGAGTGATGAATGACAATGGATCATGTACTGTAGGGTTTGTGCTAGGCAAGGCTAAGCTTGCTCCACTGTCTGCTCACACCGTACCTCGATTAGAGCTTGGAGCAGCAGTCCTGGCAGTAGAAGTGGCAGAACTCATTCAAGATGAGATAGATATTACTCCAAACACTGTAGAATTCTATTCCGACAGTAAAGTAGTGTTGGGGTATATTCATAACCAAACCAGACGGTTTTACGTATACGTGAGTAATAGAGTCCAGCGGATTAGGAAATCTACAAGGCCAGAACAGTGTCATTACATTTCCACAAGTCAAAACCCTGCTGATCACGCAACCCGTTCAGTGCCCGCCTCAGACTTGAAAGATTCCACATGGCTTTCTGGGCCTGCGTTTCTTTCTCATCCTGATTCAGAGTGTCTTGAAGACAATCCATCATACAATCTAATTGACCCTGATTCAGATGTGGAAGTACACTCTAACCGTACAGATCTGACACTCCACGACTTTCCTGTTAAACTTGGCTCACATCGCTTTGAGCGCTTTTCGACCTGGAAATGTCTCTTACAAGCTATATCCAACTTAATTCACATCATTCATTCATTCAGACTCGTTATTCATCAGACTCGAAACGGAGTTGGCAAGTACCTGTAAGAAATGGCATCTTTGTGACAAAGCACTCCCAGAGGAACTTTCACAGGCAAAATTTGTGATATTACAATGTATCCAACAGGAGAGCTACCGTGTTGAGTTTGCTCGTCTTTCTGAAGGAAAGGAAATCCAAAAAAGCAGTGGACTGAGAACTCTGAACCCGTTCATTGACCGAGATGGGCTTCTGAGAGTAGGTGGCAGACTCAAGCATGCTCCTATAGAACAAGGAGAAAAGCATCCTTTTATCATTCCCGGGAAAAGCCACATAGCCCTTCTCATCACTAGACACTTTCATGAACGGGTCAAACACCAAGGTCGCCTTTTTACAGAAGGTGCGATCAGAAATGCAGGATTCTGGATCGTGGGGGCGAGAAAACGCATTCATAGTGTGATTCATAAATGCATCATCTGTCAGAAACTCAGAGGAAGAGTTGTTGAACAGAAAATGGCAGATCTTCCTCCTGATCGACTTGCCACTGATCCACATTTCACTTATGTCGGCCTTGACGTCTTTGGGCCCTGGATGGTCGCCTCTCGCCGCACTCGGGGTGGCTTGGCAAACAGCAAAAGATGGGTACTCATTTTTACCTGTTTGAGCATTCGAGCAGTGCACTTTGAGCTGATTGATTCTCTTGATGCATCCACCTTTATCAACGCCTTCCAACGCTTCTTTGCCATAAGGGGTCCAGCAAAACAAATCAGATCAGACTGTGGCACAAATTTCAAGGGTGCTTGTAAGGAGCTTGGAATGCTTGCAGAGGAGCCTAGTTTTAGGAGCTACTTGAATGAGGAAGGATATCGTTGGATCTTTAATCCCCCTCATGCATCCCATATGGGAGGAGCTTGGGAGCGACTTTTCGGAGTTGCACGTCGCATATTAGACTCCATGCTGCTTCAAAACAGTCACTCTCTTCTCACTCATGAAATGCTGGCGACATTCTTGGCAGAAGTTTCTGCAATTATGAACGCAAGACCTCTCGCACCGATTCAATGACCCAAATTCACCCGCCCTGTTGACTCCAGCCACTCTTTTGACTCAGAAAGTTGGTGTCTTGTCTCCTCCTCCAGGGGACTTTGAAAAGGATTTTTGCCGCCAGAAATGGAAGCAAGTTCAACAAGTTGCCAGCACCTTCTGGGAAAGGTGGCGACGTGAGTACCTAGTGAATCTTCAAAGTCGCCGCAAATGGCACACGAACCAGCCTAACATCAGGGAAGGAGATATTGTACTTATGAAGGAGGCTCAAGTTAAGAGAAATGACTGGCCGATGGCTCTTGTCACTAAGGTCTTCCCAGGCGATGATGGAAAGGTCAGGAAAATTGAAA
This sequence comes from Leuciscus waleckii, assembly GCA_900092035.1. Classification (NCBI taxonomy): domain Eukaryota; kingdom Metazoa; phylum Chordata; class Actinopteri; order Cypriniformes; family Leuciscidae; genus Leuciscus; species Leuciscus waleckii. The sequence continues at coordinate 247,117 of FLSR01000795.1, read as the reverse complement.
TCAAGGTCACCAAGGATGGGAAGTGTAAAACTTATCTGAGACCTGTGTCCCAAGTGATTCTTCTTCTGTCATCAGAAGAACAGAATGAATAATGTTCTACAGAACTGTGGCATTGTTAGTAGTGGTATTTTTAAAATACCAGACGGGGAGTGTTCTGACTATTTAAGTAGTCATTTAATTTTGGTTTTATTTAATTGGTTAAGATGCATCATGTGACTTAGGTTAGAGGTCGTTGTGGCCATCTTAGTTTTCACTTCACCACAGCAGTGATGCAGCAGCAGATGTCTCTCTGATAAAAGATAGATTCTTCTGTTATTTCATGCCAAAGAGGCCATCGTCTGTAAGTTTGTTTATTTAATATCATCCATGTTAAAAAAAAGAGTATTTCATAGGATTTAAGAAAACATTTGCTGTACATTTTCAAAGAAGATTATTGTTATCTTTCTTACAATTTACTTTTATTCATACTCATTACTTAATGTACATTTTCTGTTTGTATTGTAGTTTCACAAAAATGTACGTTGTGGGACTGAAGATTTCAAAGTAAAACACCGAAAAAGAACTTCTTTGGTTTCGACTTTTTCTTCAACCCTCATCCTGTTTAACTATCTGTTGAGGTGCAACATACTTGCATCAGGGACAGAATAGTTACATTGGTATGTGTTAAACTTTCGCGAAAAAGAAATGACGGATGGTATACTCCGTCTACATCAGACTGCTGCAGAACAGCTCCAGCTCCCACATTACTGGCATCGACGTGCAACGTGAAAGGTTTATCAAAGCACGGAGCCATAAGCACGGGCGCTGAACACAGCAAAGATTTCACATTCTCAAAAGCCAATTCACAAGTGTTAGACCAAATAAACTTTGTCTTTCCCTTTAACAAGTCTGTAAGCGGTGCCACCACAGTAGAGAAATTTCGACAAAAAGACCGATAGTATCCGACCAGCCCTAAAAACCTCATAAGCTCTTTCTTTGTTGTTGGTGAAGGAAAGTTCTGAACAGCCTGCACTTTAGCCTGTATCGGACGCACTTGACCGTTCCCCACCACCTTCCCGAGATATGTCACTGTCGCCTTCGCAAACTCGCATTTGACCAAGTTCACTGTAAGTTGAGCATCAGCCAAACGTCCCAACACCGAACGCAAACGTTTTAAATGAGACTCCCAACTGTCACTGAAAACTACCAAGTCGTCCAAATAGACGGCACAACCCTCAAGATCCCAAATTACCCGGTTCATGAGGCGTTGAAAAGTCGCCGGAGCGTTTCGCAGGCCAAAACTCATAACCTGGTAAGAATATAACCCTGACGGAGTGACAAAAGATGAAATTTCTTGTGCTCTCTTGGTTAAAGGCACTTGCCAATAGCCCTTCAGCAAGTCAAACTTGCTGACGAACTTGGCTGAACCAACCTGGTCCACACAGTCTTCGACGCGGGGCAGAGGAAAACAGTCTGGTTTTGTTAAAGCGTTAACTTTGCGAAAATCCGTACAAAATCTCACAGTACCATCCGACTTTCCAACTAAAATACACGGGGAAGCCCAATCAGAAAATGAAGGTACTGCAATATTGTGGTCCTGCATATACTTAATTTCCCTCTCCATCAATTCCCGTTTCTCAGGTGCAACACGATAAAAACGCTGCTTAATAGGCTTTGCGTCCCCCACATCGATATCGTGTTCAACCCAATCAGTACGCGATGGTGCATACCAATAATTCAGGAAAACTGCGTAATAAATCACATAACTCCTGACATCTTACAGGAGATAAGTGACGGAGAGTAAACTCTAAGTTGTGCAATGACTCAGAATTATTCAAACGACCCCGGAAAACACAATCATCGGGCGAAATGGTCTCCTCTTCCTCACCCACCAAACTCACATTACCCCCACCGATGGAAACGGCCGAAAGTGCTGGATGCAAAGATGTCGAATTTTCTTTTTCATAATATGGTTTTAATAGATTTACATGGCACCGTTTAACTGACTTTTTCCGCAATGGCATTGAGACTTCATAATTTTCATCAGTCAATTTCCGTTTTACAACAAATGGGCCATCAAATTTGGCTTCAAAAGGAGAAGATACCATCGGTCGTAAGACAAGAACTTGATCACCTGGTACAAACACTCGACGTTCAACCGTACGATCATACAATCGTTTCATGTTTTTCTGATGTTTTTCGAGACTTAATTTTGCTAGTTCTCTAGCCTGGATGAGTCTGTTTTTAAACCCCAAAACATATGACACCAAGTTTTTAGGAGGCTCTACAGCTTTACCAACCTGCTGAAATACGGACAACAGTCCACGAACATTATGGCCAAAGACCAAATCGTTAGGGCTGAAACCCATACTTTCCTGCACCACTTCACGTGCGGCTAACATCATCCAAGGTAAACCCTCTTCCCAATCTCTATCCAGCTGCACACAGTACGCACGGAGAAGTGACTTTAACGACTGATGGAATCTCTCCAATGCACCCTGACTTTGTGCATGAAACGCAGTAGATTGATTATGCTTAATGTGCAGCTGTTTTAACACTTGCTGGAAAAGATGCGAAGTAAGATTTGAACCTTGATGACTCTGGATGATTTTCGGAATTCCAAAGACAGATATAAACTGGGTTAGAGCTTTCACAATAGAACGAGATGTAATTGTACGTAGTGGATATGCAGCAGGGAAACGCGTGTTCAAACACATCACAGTAAACAAATAACTACTACCAGACTTCGACGGGAAGTGGCCCTACACAATCAACAACAAGATGCTCGAACGGTTCACCAGTAGCCTGAATTGGTTTCAACGGAGCAGGTTTCAACACCTGGTTCGGCTTACTGGTTAACTGGCAGGTTTTACATCTCTTAATATAAGCAGAGACATCTCGTTTTAAACGCGGCCAAAAAAAATATCGCAACAAACGATCGTAAGTCTTACGCACCCCCTGGTGACCTAATTGATCATGCGCAATTTCGATCATCATTTGTCGAAAATTAGTAGGAACAACTACTTGAAAAACAGGATCCCCAACAAAATCTTTGTGAGGACTCCATTTTCTCAACAACACTCCATTGTGAACGAAATATCCACGGGCAACGTTACACTCCTCTACTGGAAGAACAGCACTCTGGAAGAGTTCATCCAAAGAGGAGTCAGTTCGCTGTTCCTTTCCTAAATCCTCTGCAGAAACAGGAAAAGACAAGGCAGACAAGTCAGGCATAAACAACTTAGAACAGCCTTTATCAGATTGAATCTCTTTTTGATCACACACTTCATCATTGGCACGTTTCATTGCACGAGTCACAACACATGCTGAATCCTGGCACAAAACACTCAGTTCAGTCTCAATTTTATTAGCAGTGGTCACTATGGGAAACAGTGAAGTATCAGCCCACACCCGTTCACCTACCAGTCCATTACCCAAAATAATATGGACCCCCTCAACTGGCAAAGCTGGTCGTACTCCCACTACAACCTCACCTTGAATCAAATCGGACTGAAGCCTTACCTTATGAAGAGGCACAGACAGAGTATTCAGTCCTATTCCACGAATTAAAACACTCTCACCAGTATGAGACTGCAAAGAAAAAGGCAAAACTGATTCCAAAATAAATGAATCCATTGCGCCAGTATCCCGCAAGATTTTAACGGGGATTTCCTCTTTCTCTCCAACCAGAGATACACGCCCTTCTGTAATAAAAGGTGAGTAAGAAGAGAAATCAACATCAAGTTTTTGACTTTCAACGATTTCACTCCCTCAACAGGACTGGTGCTGCAAGAGCAGAAGGCTTAGCTTGTGAACTTTGTGCATTACTTCTGGATTTATTTTTAAGGACCGGACAATCTACTTTCCAATGTCCTTTCTCATGACAGTAATTGCAAATCTTGCTTGGATCAAATTTTCCTGTGAAAACACGATTATACATAGACGGAGACTTTACATACTGAACATCACGAGCATGCCAATCAACAAAAGTGGTTTTGTGCGTCAGTACAAAATCATCGGCCAACATAGCCGCTTCCTCTGGTGTTTTAACATTATGCTCACTGATAAACATAGCAATACGGCTCGGAACTGAATTTTTAAATCGTTCCAACACCATCAAATGAACTAACTCCTCCAATGTTTTAATGTCTAATGCCTTACACCAATGATTAAAGTGTTTTCTCAGATCACGCACAAATTCTAAGTTTGTTTGCCACTCGTCTTTTTTCTGTAATCGAAAGTGCTGTCTGTATGCTTCGGGTACACATTCATATGCCTTTAAAATGAGAGATTTAACTGTACCATAATCTTTACAATCATCAACGAACAACGAAGTGAACGCTACTTGTGCTTTCCCAGTTAACACACACTGCAGCAGTGCAACACGATTCTCATCTGACCAGTTCCTTAATTCTGCCATGCGTTCAAATAGAGTAAAGAAGGTATCAGGATCTTCCTCATTGAATTTGGGAACAAGTTTTAGATTAGAAGTGATTGAAAAAGACATACTCTGCTCCTGACCAGAACTAGAAAGCTTACCTTCTTTCATCAGGTTGAGCTTGAGAAATTCCAAATCCAATTTTGCCTTTTCTAATTCCACTTTACCCTCTTCAGAACGCAGTTTTAACCTCTCGTGATCCATCTGTAAAAGTAGCAGCTCTTTTTGTTGTTCAAAAGACAAATTACTTTTTAATTCAGACGCAACTGGTACATATTCCTTCATCTCAGTGTCTAATAAACCTTTTTCGGTTAACTCAATTTTCAAAGCTATTTTAACATTTTCTTTGAGCCTTTTCTTTAATCACAATTTCATAACGTTCGGCAATACTTAATAATTGCTCTTTAGTACACCTGTCCAAAAATTCATGCGACGGTGAACTACAAACTCATCAATATCAGCCATGCTAAAAATCACCAGAATAATTTGTACAGTGCAATCAAATAACGAGAGTTTTCCCTCTACCTACTTTTCCAATACCTCTACCTAACTCAACCCTAGTCTTCATGCCATTACCGGTGGGGGGTATTTATGCACTGTAGCCCGCTGGGTGAAAAACGCAACTGGTCAAACCAGCGACGCCTTCAACACCACGGATGTGCTCCCGAGATAATTACTTCTACCCACTTTCACCGCAACACTACAGAAAAATAACAAATCCGACACGTCTCAAAAGAAACATGCCGCTATACCTATCAGAGAAAACTCACGTTCAAAAAAACAATATTGCATGTACTTACCAACTGGCGATTTCACACGACGAACTAATTGACTTCGGTACAAACAAATTTTCGCATGTCCAAAAAAAAAATTTAATAAATCAATTATCAAACTATACAAAAACAAAACTTTAGCGCAATCAAATAACCTAAACGGACGAGCCCCCAATTTTGTTACGACCCTTGGCTCAAGGGAAGCAACAAAAACAAGGGACACACGAAAACCAAATTATAAGCTCAAAGAAATGTTTATTTAATTACAAAATAAGACAACACTAAATAATAAGATGAAAATCAATTAAAGAAAATAACATTTCTGTATTCGTCAGCAAGGTCAGTGTGTAAGGCAAGGTGCAGGTTTGAAATGTAATCCAGTGTTGAAGTAAAAATGTGATTGCAAATGAAAATAAAGAGGGTAACAAAATACAACACAACCAAAGAGTCCAAAACCAAAGACTGAATCTGTCCGGTCAATTGGTGATCTCTTAAACAGCATCCAAGGCACGAACACAGGTGTTTCCAGTAGACTGGCAATCTAGGTGATTAATGGGCTCAGGTGCCAACCGCAATTCACAGAATCGACAGCAGGTGTCGTCACATTCATGGTGTTATAGTAGAAATGTTGCAAAGTTCTGTCTTATTCATTTTGTAAGTTTTGAACTGAACTTGAACTGTTTTGAAAAGAGAATGTAGTAATAATCATGTACAAACTGGTATATATAGTTTTGCTGGTGTTTGCTCTATTTCTGAAATATGCATAATCAAAAAGACATTTTACCCAATATACCATTTGGTCAATAATTGAGATTCTAAGGAATCGATGTTTGTCTTGGTGCCGCACCAGATGTACAACAGACTTTAGAAGATTTTAGACAGACGAAGCAGAATGATCTTTGACAATTACAGCATGCCACAAATTTACACCGTTCTCCAGTGTGTTCAATCAGCATGCCACAATCCGGACAGGCACGAATCGATGGACACTGAATGGTTTTGTCTTTATAATATGTCAAAGTAATCATTTTACAGTCTCTTAGCATATTTAAGTCACTGTTAGAACAACCCAGATTGTCACAGTTATCCGTGCGAGGTCGAGCCCCTTTCCAGTCTCTCCCACACTGCCAGCAGAACTCGAGTGTTTTCCCCATCTTTACTGTGCAGAACACACACTGAACGCAGAGGTCAGAAGAGTGTTTTCTTTCAATGAAGGATCCACAACCTGGACACTAAACAAGCAAGAACATTGGGGAGAAAGAGACCGTAAAAATCTAGACAGCTTTTGGTTTACTAACAAAAAGAGGGAATAGAAGTTTATACCCCTTTGATATCAATCTTCTTCTTAGCTGCATTTTCCCGAAGTGTGTCTTTAAAATAAATTTGTTCCTCGTGTGTAAGCAATGTTCTCACTTCACCATATGGCCACACTTTTGTACAGATCGGACATTTCAGTTCCACTTGTCCCTATGAAAAAATGCAAGATTGTTGAGAAAAGTTTTTTTTCTAGATTTTAAAATGTCATGCCTAAACAAAAGGAACATTTAAATAGTTTAATTCACATGAAAGAGATTGTATAATTTTACTAAATGAATCTGACTACAAGGTTATAACAATACAAATAATTTTAAAACAATCATCATAAATAACATCATATAACATAAAGATCAGTCCTCCAGACTAAAAGTCATGTGGTGTATTCCTGCCTTAAGTCTAGGGGATTTTTGGGAGTAAGGTGGATGAGTTAGAAAAGATGCGACATACATCAGACAGTTTGAAGGTCTGAGTAAAGAAAAAACAAGTCTGCATTGTACATTAAAGGGACACCAAGCAAGTCTGAGTGTTTTTTCTCTACGAAGCTCCCCCTAGTGTCTGGTAGAAAATGCTTTCAAACACTCATAAACACTAACTGTTGTCCCTCCCCCCTCGCCACGAGCAACCCAGCTGAGCAGAGGAACCGGCTATTTCAAAACCAGTTATGTCTACGAAGAATTTGATCTCTATTTATTTGCGAACTAAGTTACACAAATAAAACCGACAGAGGAACAGCCAAACAACTACAGAAATCAAACGTGTTTGCTAATGACAATGCTAACATCAAAGTTATAGTATCTAGCGTACTAGTAAGCCCGTAACAGACAGCGATCATAATAAAAACCTTTACAGACAATAGCAAACATCCTGAGGTCGCAATTACTTGAAATGTAAATATTAAACACAGTTTATTCCAAAGATACTTACAAGTGCAACAGCAAGAAGGCCAGGTAGGCATCCGTTTTGCAGGCTTCTGTTTCTCTCAGTTATCGCCATTGTGAAAAATCCAGTCCAATATTTACTCGAGTCTGACTTCTTGCTCGGTCAGTCTCCCGTTTCCTCTTTCTTTGGTCCTCCGACAAAGATTTCCTAGCTTTCTGCTTCTTTTTTACAGGCTCAGCAGAACTCGTACTGTGCAAAACTCACCGATATCACTGGGTCTGTAGACATAATCGACAAGACTGGCCATTCTGATTCTGTTCAGTCAGGAACGTTTGGATTACCGTTGAAGAAAAAGCTACTCGCACTTAATCTGCCAGTAAATAAACATGTCGACTTCACACAGCTCTCACTTTCGCTTTGTGCAAACGGGGCGTGGACGTTCTCTCTTTTCTTGCTTTGTTTCCCCCCTCCAAGGGCTGAAAAAAACAAAACAAATGTGCAGTGCTGAGGTAAAAAAGTCAATTGCTGGCATGAACAATACTAATACAACATAGTGGGCTGTAGATATGGTCAATATAACATGTTAAAACAAATATCAGAATCAAATGTATTGATAGTATGCTCATGAGTAACAGAGATTAGCTAGTGAGAGCTGTGCAGGTAAACCTCTCTCCCTTGAGGATCGAGTCCTGCCCGGATCGGGGCGTTTACATGTGGAAACAAAGAATTTGAGTACGGACACACACAGAGACCCAGTCAATACAAGATAACACTTTAACTACTATCAAACTAACATGAAACTCTGATTATGAAATTATGCACTCCTATCCACTTATCCACTACTTTTTTCATGCCTCCCAGAAGACTACTAAGCACTTGTAGCCTATATACAGGTTCATAATTAATGTGAATAATGCATAATGTATAATTCATTCTAAAGTGAAGATTATTGTAAACCACTAGAAATGAGCAAATCCATCAGAAGCAATTACCATCCAACACCTTACAAAAACCTCTAAAGCTTGCAAGGACTTCAGGCATTAATAGAGAGTTATGCTTTTCACTTTAGAAAACTTGTCCAAATACCTAGTAATTCCATTTACTTTATTTAGACATTTCAGTTCTCGTTCAAGTGGCTGTAGGAAAGCTACTGTATCCAGTTTCTGTTTCACTCTCACCTTGTAATAAAAAGTCATGACTCATAAAATCATACAATTTTGAGGCAAGAGGCAATTTAAGCATGTATTTATTAGAAAGGGAATTTTAGGTGTGTGATTATGTGGACTGTTCCTCCTTTTGAAAAACAACAATAAAGTGGTTGATCTTGTTTTGTGTTAACTAATGATCCTACACAATAAGTTGGGTTTCCCCCAGCACTCCCAAATCTCCCTAAAACCCAGCTTAACTAATATGAACTCTTCCATGTGACACTTTATTTTCTCTTTCAATAAAAAACATTTGACAACTATGTACAAATAGATAATCACCGGAGCCACACGGAAATTGCTTGCAAAGAACTTCAACATGATACTAGTGCCAGTCATCGTGGGTGGACTATAAATGAATAATAAAGGTTTTAAATAGAACCCAGGACGTGTCAATTAATCATTTAACATTAGCAGGATTAATTAAGCAGTACAAAAATTTTGTTAAAATAAATAAATAAATAAAGAATGAACTATCTTCAACTTTTATTTAGCACATTTAAAAACAACAACTGCTTCACTGTTAAGTTGAAAAGAGAATAAAAATAAAAATAGTAAAGCACCCACACACACACACACACATTACAGTTCCCTTTCAAAAGCTATACTCAATGCTGCGCTTGATTTAAATTGCTATGGGGAAGTACGTCTTCGTTAGACTGGTTGTGTGTGGCAAACACGCCAAAGAATTTGGCTTTAATTAACATCTGATGATGACGTCATCGGAATGCACACGTCAGAGGCTATAAACAGATGCGTGATAGGTGCGCTCATCAGGTCACTGTGTCTTCAGAACCACATTGTTTACAATGTGTGTGTGCTATTCATACTTCTTTTCAAACTATCCTTTTTGCTAGTGTAACCCCTCCACCCGGGTCCTACTCGTAACCCCTCGAACCCGGGTCTCCGGCGTGAGAGTCAGGCGCTCTAACTAAAGACTGCAGCTGCTAGTGTCTGTCGCTAGAGCGCCTATTGAGATCAGAGGAGTGAGGTTTACTTGGACAGCGACTACTAGCTGGCCTCCGTTACACTAGGAGTTAGTTATGTCAGCCAGGAATAAAGCCTTTTCTACTTCTTTCTCTTTCTCTCCTAACGAAAAGAGTTGAAAAAAAAAGGAAAAAGAGTTGTAGTAATCATGAGTGATTCCACTAAGAGATGCGTGCCGCCCTGCTCGCAGCCCTTCTCCGACAATGATCCTCATGATTACTGCATACTGTGTCTGGGGGAACGTCACGCAGTAGCAGCCCTAGAGGAGCCCTCATGTTCCTGCCAGAAAAACGAGCTTGCGCGTCCTTAATGTCATGGGGCTCGCGTGTCAATCCGCATGATGAGCAAGAGATGGGTCCTCCCCTTTCTATTGCTCTTTCACCAGATCGAGAAGTCCTTCAGTCCGCTTCTGAAGCACGCCCCAGGCTGAGGACGCTGGTTCTCTTGTTGAAATGGACACTGAGTGTACTGCCTCCGAGCGCTCCTCTCGCGACGATAGATCGTACGATGAGGTAGTCAATTGTGCTGTGGACAGTCTTTAGTTAGACTGGCCACATCGACCCCCAGGCGATCCAAGTTAGACGACTCGGGTAGCCAAGGGGCGGCATCAGAGAGATGATCCCTCCCCTTCTTTCCAGATTTATATGATGAGTTATCTAAATCTTGGAGCAAGCCCTATTCTTCACGAGTCTTTGTGCCCACAGCGTCTGTGTATTCGACTATCGTTGGTGCAAAGGCACAGGGTTATACGGTGACGCTCGTGTGCTATCTCTCCCCTGGCAGTGCATCATTATTAAAAAAGCCTGCGCTTCCCTCCAGACCGTGCAGAATCACATCCACGCTGGTAGGGAAAGCTTTTCAGGCGGCGGGTCAGGCTGGTGCAGCCCTGCACACCATGACGGCGTTACAGGCGTACCAGGCTGACCTTCTTAAAGAGCTGGGCATGGGCGAGGGAAGTATTTTCTAAACTGCGCTGTGCCACAGACCTGGCTCCGCACGACCAAGCACACGGCCCATGCCATATGTGACTAAACCTCACTGGCATCAAGGAGAGAGATAAAGATTTTCTCCTTGATGCTCCCGTGTCGCCTACTGGTATATTTGCGATCAGTCCACACTGTGGTCAGTAGATTCAAGGAGGCTAAAAGACACGAGGAAGTGTTCGATAAATTCCTCCCTCATCGTGCCCAGCCCAAACCAGGTCCAGCTTCCCAAAAACGTGAAGCTCAGCAACAGAGCGTGGCGACTCGCACTCCCCCTCGTAAGGACTGGGGACCACGCTCTACCACCTAAGAACAAGCTGAACTTGAGGTCTCTGATCTCAGATAAAAATACGAGCTCCTTCTCGACACCCCCACACCGCTATTACATCCCCGCCACCTCCGGTGTTTCGGGGGCAAGCCCTGGAGGGGGGTTTGCAAGAGAAGGCCCCTTGCAGCAAGTATGTGATGCGGCAGGCTGGTCCTATCCGCACACATTTATACGATTTTATAGTTTGGATGTTCACGTTACTCTGGGCCAGGGATGGGCAACTTCGGTTCTGGAGGGCCACTGTCCTACAGAGTTTAGCTTCAACCCTAATCAAACACACCTGAACAAGCTAATCAAGGTCCTCAGGATTACTAGAAAATTACAGGCCGGTGATTTTTTCAGGGTTGGAGCTAAACTCTGTAGGACAGTGGCCCTCCAGGACCGAAGTTGCCCATCCCTGCTCTGGGCTCTCACGACCTTGATTCGACATCCCAAGCTCATGTCAAAAGCCCTTCTCGTGTTTGTGCGCACACACTACACAACCTTGAGGGCTCCAGAGACACAGGAAAATATCCAAAGTGTTACTATGGCATTCCACTTCTATGATTATTGTACTTTATATTATGATTGCTGATAATGTACATTTGTAGTTTCAAGACAATTTTAGAGTTCTGCAAATGTCCAAATATATTTTTGAGAATAGAAGTTCAAGAACACTGTGCCGAATGACCAAGTTTGTTTTCAACGAAATAAGAGCATGTCATTGTTAAACAAAACCACCAACCAAAATGGAAGAGGCCTGTGGAGATGTTGAGACATTGTGTGTGTTTTTTTTGTGTGTGTGTGTGTGTGTGGTCCATACCTACCAACCCCCAGGTCATCCTGACTTCAAAACCTGGCAACACTGGTCTCTTCATTGCCATTTTGGGAAAACATTTAAATGTGTGGTTCAAAGTGCTCTTTAACAGTCAGATTGATCCTTGTATCAGTATCATAAACCATAGGTCATCCAAATAAAACAATTACAGTATATAGTTGTTTGGGATTGATATGGTCATCGTGTGGCTATAATGATGTGGCACTTTGCAAAGCAGTTATGCTGTATGTTAGCTAAAAAAGATCAGTGCAACAGGAAGGGTGTAATATGATCTTTACATTAACTGTATATAGCAACTGAATCATGCCTCTCTAGAGTTTTCTTTTTATACCCAATCATGTTACTGACCTGTTTCCAAGCAGTTGTGAGATATTCCACCAGGTGTTTTTTTTTTTTTTTTTTTTTACAAAATTTTTCACCCTTTTTTTTCCCCCCCCCCCCCCCAAATTTTTTTTA
>FLSR01000795.1:221964-234919 GCA_900092035.1 Leuciscus waleckii | reverse complement strand
TTAAGCGCGTTACGCGCGAATGTTTTATGTAGTGCTTTTTGTGCATTCTCGCGTTTGATGCGAATTCGCGTCTGCCGCCCGAGTTGAAAAATCTGAACTTCTGCGTCAATTCGCGCCGCGTTAACCAATCAGGAGCCTGCTTGCTGCTGTCACGTGGTGAAGTGACAGTTTATAATGTTATTTTATGTTTGGCCTCAATACATTATTTTGTAATATGACTAAAATGCTTGGTGTGCAAAGCAAATCTTTCACATAAAAACTCGATTTCAATATATGAGAGATACTCATTTTGTATTGAATGCTATTTATTCCATATCTATTCTAGATTATATGAAACATTATTATTCTAATGTAAAGACAACAAACACAATTTAGTGTATAAAAACAAAAATCACAGGACAGGTTTCACTTTTGGATGCTGGCTCCATTTATTATCAAAACAAAAATAAATGACAGATTAGGTGGGTGCGGGCGAGGGTGAACCTCGCGCCGGGCTGTAGAGCTCGGGCTCGTCAGGCAGCGACCACTCGAGGCCGAGGCCTTACGGCCTACGCTGTCCTCGTCAGCGTCCTCACCGTTAGGTCCACCAAACCTAGCTCCTGGATCAAATTGTGAAACTCCTGAAACCCTCTGTAGGGTCTGGTGGACCCGAGTACAGCGACGATGTCCCCTACGCAGCTGTTTCTGCTCTCCAGAGCATATACGAGCGGTGACTCTCTCGATTAATGCTAATGCTAATGCTCGATAAACATCTAAAAAAGATGGCCGCCAACGGGTTTAGAAATTTCGTAAATTTCGCTTCAAACTTTTGTGTTTACTCGCGAATTAACACAAAGTGGTCAAGCGTCAAACTAGACGCGGTAGACTCGAATTTGATGCGCTATTCGCGTCCGGTGAGAACGCACTGTTAGGCTCTGTCTAGCTCCACCTTCCCACCAGCTCCGCTTCAGTCCTCCGGCACCCTGGCTCCACCTCGGGCGCTCGTCACTGTGGCTACACCTAGGTCTCCGAAGCCATCAATGTCATTTGGTCCCATCTGCTCTTCGTCTGCACCTAGGGCTCCATCTCCATCGGCTTCATCTTTGTTAGTCATCCCCTGGTGCAGTTAGCCAAGTCTCCACCTTGGCTCCTCACTCCGTTGGCTTCGCCGTGGGCTATTGTCCTGTCTTGATTAGAGTTGTCAAAAACCAACTCTGTACTGACATTTTTAAAATGTGCACTGTTGAGCGGAATCATAAACTGGCCGTTGTGTTCACGAGCTTATCAAGTATGTCTGTGATTGGCTGCAATTATCAGCACTTCAAAAACATGTTTTAAATATACATCAGTGAGGATCTTCAGTGAGCGCTTACACACACACACACACACACACACGCAAGCGTTTGAAAGCAGCCGTCTATCAGCGGATCGGTCCTGCTTGTGCTTTCAAACACTCCTGCTTTCAAAACACTTTCAAACGCTCCGTGCGCGATCATTTTGGCCAATCACAGACAAATCTGATGAGCTTGTGAACACAATGGCCAATCAGAGGTCTTTATGATTCCGCTGAACAGCGCTCAAAGTGGCACATTTATAAAATTTCAGTACCGACTTGGTACAGATGTTTTTTGAAAACTCCAGTCTGGATTTTGGTTCCCCTCCTGGCTACTCCCACCCTCCACTCCCCCTCGGACTGTTCTGCCAACACTATTTAAAGTTAAATAATAGTTAAAGTCTTTTGATTTAAGAACATGCAAATACAACAAGTACTAGAAAATATCCTTGTGTTTATCATTAAATGAAAAGGAGAGAAAGACAAATGAAACTGCCTAATGCATTAGTTTAATCTGCCCAAAATCACAGATTAATGAACATCACAGAATAATGACATCTCCATTTGAAAGTGAAATTTTAAAAGGGAGATTTGAATGCAGTACAAAATCTATATGCAAACACTGGCCAACCCTAGACTAAAATGAACAGACGTGGCTATTTTGTTTCCACTTCACACAAAACAAAGTGAACGCAAACCGCACACCACATCCTTACTTATGCACAAAGAATGCTAAACTCTCTTTCTGCTCCAGATTAAATTCAAGTAAACTGTCAGCGTGAATACGTCTAAACATGTGACCAGTGCAAACAATAACCAGAACAAGACCTTTTCTTTTCAAAGAGCAGAATGTCTGATCTAAATGACATGATCTAAACTTGCCATAAAGTACCTTGACATCTATGTTTCAACCCTTTTGTGTAAGCCAATCCCCTTTTTTCCAATTTCAGAACTAAAAGCGAAAGTAAATGTTGTTTATGAAGTCAGTATGTTTCCGTCTCTCATCACTTGATGTAGACAATTCTAACCTAAGAGAGCGAGAATGGAGTTCCAGGTCTATTTAAAAATAAACAAAGACACAATTAAAACAATAACTCTGGCAACATCAAATGAAGACATTGGGAAACCCACCGTCAAAGATCTGAAGAAAAAAGCCCTAAGTCACTTTCTGGAGTAACTGTAAGTTAAATGTTTAATTCACACTGTTCAAAATAAATGACTTCTTAATATTTGACTTTGTCTTTCTTGGCAGATCCTGACTATCTGAGGTTGATTTATAATGGAAAAGATCTTGACGGCGATGAAAAACTTGAAAATTACGGCATTCAACAACTGTCTGTCATTCAAGGCATAATGAAAATGCGTGGAGGAAAAGGTATCATTTTCATTTTTCTTTATAAGACATCATCTATTTGAGGGAACAGCCACAGTGTTGTCTGAAACTATAGTGGACGTTATCTGTTATGGGTGGTTGCAGGAAGGCATTAAGAAGAAGATTAGTTCCAACACGAAGTTTAATAAAGATCAAACAGGCAGAGCAACACACACTAAATGTGAACGTGAAACAGAGAATGAACGTTAGGGATCAACTTATGTAGCAAGTGTTTTAATGTGTTTCGTCCCATCCGGCCTCCCATATTTGTATATTTCCCCGGCGTCGAAATCAGGCTCATATAAATGTCAGGAAACGCGATTCCTATTAAATCCAGTCACTCAGCAGCTCTTAATACATAACCTTAACCTTTATACGTGCTCCGGCACGGAGCTTCATGAGAAATACGCACTTTGAAGCTTCAGTGTCATATATGTAATATCTATCTACAACTACAGCAACCTATGACACCTTGACTCTAGTGATTTTATATTGTTGCATAAAATGATTGTATCTTATTAAATCCTTCAACTGATGCTTGTGTTTCCTTTTGTGTGTGTGTGTGTGTGTGTGTGTGTGTTTTTTCTTCATAGGCCCACTTCCACCTGATGAAGAGATTCCCAGGACTATGGCGTGATTGTTTTTCAGCATGTAGATGTTTAGGACTCACTTGGATTCATTTGAAAAAATAATATCCAAATATATATACAGTATATCAGATACTGCAGTATAATGGGGGGATTTTTCAAAAGATAATTCACAAAAAGATAATTTTGTAAATCTTATGTATTTTCCTCAGAAAAATCATTGCAATTAAATCTACATTAAAATATATATGAAAGAGCACTTTTTAACGAGTAGCCTACTACTATTACTGTTTATATATATATATTTAAAAAAAATATTCTAACTTTCTTTTATCTTTCCCACAAAAGGCACCATTGGTTCTAAATGTAATTTTTTTTACAGGTAAAAAAAAAACTAATATTTTCACAACTTGTCAAACTTTAACAATTAAACTATCATATATGATGTTTTTTCTTTTCTTTTTGGTGCTGCAGTCTTTTTGTCACGTTAGTCATGTGATTAAACTTTTAACTTTTTCATAATGTTTGATTGTCATAATGATTGCAGTCTGTGGTTAAAGCACTGTGTGCATAACATTTTGTAACTTATTGTGTAAGAAATATGCAATGTGCAATAAATGAGCTGGACAACTAAGATAAACATTAATACTTGATCAATTATAATGGATGATAATAATAGAAAATGATCATTTAATTAATCAATTGAATAGTTCATAATTTAAGAAACAGCCATTTGAAGTGGACAGCTGAATTTAAGTAAGCTGTATTTTACAGTACACTTGGATATAAGCTTTCATTGTAGTTATCTTACAGTATGGCAATGTGTAGAAGGTTAATTATTTTCTTTTAAATGGGTTAAATAACTGTTATTATAGAATTTTCTGAATGTGAAGTTGCACTGTTCTCTAGAAAGATAACCATTACTCATTTCATTTATGGAGTAATTGCTGTAGTCTTTGGTTGTTTGTTTGTTTTTATTTTTCTATCAGTATTTTGGGATATTTCTTACTTCATATCACATTTTACTGTATCCATTACTGTATCCAATAAAACTCTCATCTCTGAATTCACTGCATTAGTAGAAATACATAAGCCACCCTTATTTGTTTGTGTGTCAAAGTAATGCATGTCTGTATTGGTAAAGTTTAGATTTCTGGCTAATAATAGATTTCCAACAGTCTGGTGTTTTAATATCAACTGGGTTTTTAGACTGAAACTCCTCAGTACTTAATGCTTGGGTCATCAAAGCCTTTTGATTACATCTCTCAGTCTCTCTCTCTCTCTCTCTCTCTGTGTGTGTGTGTGTGTGTGTGTGTGTGTGTGTGTGTGTGTGTGTGTGTGAATGTCACAGTTTCGCAGTTCTCCCTAACCACAGTCACTTTCACAGTCTTTACTCTGCTCAAGAACAGTGTTGTGAAACTTAAAGCAAAATTTTGCATCTGCCAAATATTTAGATATATCACAATACGAAAACGTCTCAGGTTCACTGAGAAGGGATCGAGATGCTGGTTTGTGTTGAGACTATGGAGAACGCCATCACATCTGAAGCAAGTGTAAACACACACCAATATAGATTATCTATGATATCACACGCAGAGCAACCGAGAATATAAAATGGTTTAATAAGTTACACAACATCAACCCTTTGGTCTGAAGGAGAAGTGCAGGCATGCCGTGAAATATGGCAACGAGAAATTCCCTACCCATTGCGCTGATTATGCACAAATATATTACTATAATAAAAAGTAAATGTTATTTTCATAATAATACTAAGAATTCACTATTATATTGTATTCCAATAAAATTCTGTTCCAAAAACATGGAGTTTCATTTTCCTGTTTATTTACAAAAAAAGTTTTAGTAGAAAATATATGTAAAACTAATGATACTGTATAGTGTTATTTGTGCATTTTAATGAAAGCAATAATTCTTCCTCGTGATAATATATATAACTGTTTTAAGCATTCATTCATTAATCAGTCATTATTTTCAATTAGATTTTTATTTCACACATTAAACAATTTGAACCCAGTTACAAAGGAAGTTTGGTTGAAATTATGGTTCCTGTGATAAAAAAAAAAGCTTTGCCATTTCAGAGCAAATACACAATTATCAAGATATATCAAATATCATCAATGAGCTGAAAAACATTGAGATATATTTTTATAGTAATATAAACGAGAAATGTGGGTTGTGCCCAGTCTTAGTTTAAATAGATTCAACTAACTGCATCTCCTAGCATATGATTATAATTTACAGCATATCTGCTCACAATTTTAAAACTTCTACTTGCTTTGGTGCGACTCCAGCTGAGCACAACACAAAATGAGTAGATGTTTGTAGGCACTCTTTAGAGGGTTTAAGACAGACAAAGCAAAACTCTTTGTGACATCTCTGGCATGACATGATTTTACATCCCACCTGAAGGTGTTCAATCAGCACACCACAAAATGGGCAGGCACGAATCGCTGGACACTGGACATTCTGCACAGATTTCAAAGTAACCATTGAACAGTTTTAAGAAGTTCCTGTCCTTGATGTTGCAACCCACATTTTCACACTGATCATCACGAGGTCGAGGGCCTTTCCACTCTCTCTGACACTGCCAGCAGAATTCATAGATTTTCCCGGTCCTTTTTGTGCAAAGTATGCATTCTACAGCGAGATTGGTAGTGTGCACCCTCTGTATAAAAGTGCCACAACCAGGACACTGCAGAAAGATCAAACACAGTGATGAAGAAACAATGACAGAAAACATACTGTAAATATTTAAAAAATCAATAAGATACAGTTAAATACTCAGAAATGTACATACATCCTTTATGTCAACTATCTTCTTAGCAGCATTTGTTCCAAGCACATCCTCAAAACCTATTCGCTCATCATTTGAGAGTTTGGCTGATTTTCGGACTTCATCATATGGCCATTCTTTCTCACACAGTGGACACTTAAATACAATGTCTCCCTGAAATTAAATAACAAAGCTTAAGGTTAAGCCCTATTCGGATGGGGTTAACTTTACAAGGGTAGATGGAGTAATGTAATTTTACCACAGGAAGTATGTAATATTAATGGCCAATTCGCACGGGATGAGAGATCTCAGTAAAACTAGCGGAAGTGGGAGAGTAACGTCTCGGTTACGTATGTAACCCTCGTTCCCTGAGTAGGGAACGGAGACGTTACGTCAGTGACGACGAATGGGGACGTCCGAATGGGGACGTCGAATCACCTTTGGGTATACAAAACGAGCCAATGGCAAGAAAATGCCATGGGTCTGCGGAATTTGCATAGTTTGCGTTGCATTTTGCATTTTGCGTTTGCATCGACAGTTCTGGAGGAACTCAGGGCCTGCGGGAAGGCTCACCTGGGGAGAATAATCGCACGTATCCCGTCCGTGGAGAGGAATGGTGAGCAAGCGAAGACACCAGAGCAGAATCTAGTACCGGCTGGTTGAAGCGAGTACATGAGAAGAAACTTGGCGGCTGTCCCCTGAGGCTGCCCCCTGGCAGCAACCCCATGAGACCTAGATTGACAACTGGGGATAGCTGATTGTCGCTCTGCCTCCTGAAACCTTTCGACAACGGTTCTCGCCGCGTCGCCAAAGAGGCCAGAAGGTGAAAGGGGGGCATCGAGAAGGAAAGCCCTGTCCTTCTCCTCGATCCCCAAGCGATTAAGCCATAAATGTCTCTCTGTGACGACTATTGCTGCCATAGAACGGCCAATAGCACGAGCCGTCTCCTTAATAATACGGAGAGATAAGTCAGCTACTCTACGAGATTCAGTAATACCGTTGAGTGAGACCTCCCAGTTATCATCCACCTCTTTGAGGAGGTCAGCCTGGTATGCCTGTAATAACCCCATCGTGTGTAGGCATGCACCGGCTCGACCCACCGCCATATAAGCTTTCCCTAACAAATTCGATGTACGAGATTTGGAGGGAAGTGTCTGAGCTAGCAGGGGGGACGAAACGTCAGGGAGAAAATATTTGGCAAAATATTCCTCAACCCGAGGCATCACCCCATAACCATTCTCATTAGATTCCCTAATAGATGAGTAAATATATACATGGGGGGAAAATAATTGAGATGAACATGGATTTTCCCACGATCTCGATACCTCAGTATGAAGATCAGTGAAAAAGGGAAGGCTCTGACACAAAGATTGTGACTGGGTCTGCAGGAAGCGCTCATCCATTTTATTTTTCTTAGTCGCTTCCTGCTTATTAAATGGCCATTCAATGTTTAATTTAGCCACTGCCCTGGTTACAACCTCCAGCAACTCCTCAATAACGGGAATATGGGGTGGCTAATCCCCATATCCACGTGACTCGGTGTTGAGAATATCTAACTCCTCGGAGCCAGATAAATCAAACGCCGGGTCCTTAACACGGTCGTAAGAAGCCGCAGCGCGGGCTTCTGAACCGTGCACAAGACCAGTGGAGCTGGTTAATAAACACTGAAAAAGGGTCGCAACCGTCTCAGTATTATATGTCAGCCCGACGTGCGAATCCCATGCATACAACCGGCGTACTGCCTCGACAGACGCGGGACCTGATGCACTGGGAACGCAAGCCTGATCTAATTGATCGAACAGGCTCAAATGGGAGCAGAGCTTTTTCATAGGTAACAGAAAACAGTTTGCACAGATAGCGCCCTCGAGCACTGCCCGTGCATGCTCCACTCCCAGACAAACAACACAGAACGAGTGCGTGTCATCCTCGCTCAAATAGCGTGGGCAAGGGGACGCACACCGCCTGAGTCATTTCTCTATATTCGCCATATATATTGAGATAGACAAACAACACCAAATAAGACAACAGTCACACAGAACGCTTGCTGAAGACAGAAAGCTGACGCGGCTATGTTCCGGTGTCCTTTTATAGCTTCCGGATCACCGTCACATGCAACGTCACGAGTGACGAAAGACACAGCACCAATCAAGATTGGAGTAGTTCCAATACAGATTCAGACATCATGCCGAGGCATTCCCCAAAGTGTCGAGTATGGATGCAGCGGGAGTTCCCTTGCGAAAGGGAACTACTTTTAAACAGGAAATGACGAAATATTTACTTACATATTTACAGCGGGTCTATTCGCACGACATTAGTATTACCTGAGGTCATTTTTCCGGACCTTTTTACTGAAGGTAAAAGTCGCCGTAATCTTTACTGACATTGTCCTTATATAATTACTGAGATGCACATTCGGAAAATCACAGAGAAGCTCTTGTAATTACTTTACCCCACCTCTACATGTCAAACTGTATGACTTTAAACTTTGTTTTTTTCTAAAGTACAGAGAGGTAAATATTTTCAGGATATTTTGTTTTTCCTACACATTCTGGACATCACAGAAATAAATTGCATTAATGAACATAAGCCTACTCTATAACAACAGGGTGTAGCTGCAGAACTATGACCAGAAATGCTACCAGGAGAATATCAAACAACTCCCCATCCAGAAACACTTAACTTTAGGCTAAATATTTACTATGCTCTAAAAATACATGCAATAAAATAAATGCACTCACATTTAACAGTTGAACTTTGCAACAATCTGTCAGTGACATCGGATCTGCGACATGATCGCAAGACAGCTGAACTCTTAAAACATCAGGGTCATCGTCATAAACATCTGAAATATTTACACAAGCTTGATTAAAAGCATAACTGTCACATAGCATTCGTTAAAAATAAGAAACATTCTTAAATTAGCGCAACTGAGAAAACCTTCTGAAGATACACAATCTGACTCTGCAATTCCTCTTTCACATTCTCACTTTAAATGGTGAATAGGGTTGTTTTCATTACGATTTCGATGCTTAGAGAGCTTGTAACGTTTGGGATTTAAAGTAAAAATGTGTTTTGTGAAGATTGCGATCTAAATATATAAATAGGCTATCAAAACAACATATTATTTAGGGCGTTTAATGCCAATAGATTGCAATTATAGGCTAACGCAATGCCATCCAATTCATTTAGGCTTCTTGTAAAGCTGTGTAGGTCTCTATTTAAGAAAAGAAAATAGTCTCACCATGAATAAAAACAGAAATAGGCCTAGCTAGTTTTTTCTCGTTTACATTTATTTTCCTATAGGACCCAATAAGTCTAAGCTACTTATTAAACTGATATCGTGCTTAACTTGCCGAGATCGCTGGGTTTTTGCACCACTTTGATGTCTGTGTCGGACAAAGTGAGTTCTTTAAAGTTTTTGGCCATTTTCAACAGCAGTCGATTTCTTCAGTGTTGTCTCAGCTCTCAACCGTTTGTTTCACTCTTTAAATGTGAAAGTAAATTCCGTGTTTAAGTCTTTGGTCCAAACGATGACTCGCGTATATTTTCTCCTCCCCCTTTACACCTGGCATCAGGCTACAGATTTGATTCCTTTATGTTTGCGATTTAAATTAAATATTTATAATATAGCCTTCATTAGCCTTATGAAAATGTATTCATATCTCATCTTTCAATCCATCCAGCTCCAGCAGCGTACAGTATGCGATTGGTTATGACTTGTTTTACATTTGGATTCATCCGTCCTCGTTCCTTTTTCTTTCGGTATATCAAGGAGGAGCTAAAACGCAAAGAAAGCAAATAAGGAAAGACAAAAAAATCTATGCAGTATTTTAGACACGAAAAACGCTTAATTGCTTGTGTCAGTGTCAATGAATTTGATACTGAATTAATTCCTGCGATTTTGGCTTATCTTCTATCCGACCTGCACAATCCGTCTCTCTGAGGTAAGTTTTCAAATATCAATAAATTATTCCCTATTGTATCCGAAGTGTAGTTCACACCATTAAACAAACGACGTAGATTAATGAGGTAATGTAATGATAGATAGGGGTGAATTGAGGTTGAGAAAAAGTGTCCCAATCAATCTGAATTCACCCCTATCTATTTGAAACGTTTATTATTACATAATGAATTATTTTCCTGTGTACAAACACACTCTAAGCATTGCAGTTTTGTATTATCAAGTAGTACATATTAAAGACCTATTTCATTCCGAACATAACCGAACTTTTGATTAGTTTGAATAAAAAAAATGATAATAACCGAACTTTTGATTAGTTTGAATAAAAAAAATAATAATAAAAAAAAAATAACGTCAATTAGGAATGCTTTTTTATTTACTTTATGTCAAAATTACCATAATTCAGAGTCGCTGAATGTTCAGACTCTACTATTGCAACACCATAAAAAAGACTGAAAAACTTAAATGGGTCATTCCTGGGATTCGGAAATAGGCTATTTCCGTCCCCCTAAAGTGGTGGTTCACCCAAATCAAATGTTAAAAGCTTTTCACAATGCTTTGGTATGTCTATTGTCTTGAATAAAAATAATTAATGCATTTAAATATGATTTTTTTAATCGTAAAATTATGTATTATTTCTTTATTTTTTGGCAATATTGTAATTATTTACTTTCTTGTGAAAAGTGTTTAAAAAAAAGCACTATAAAGTAATGTCTGCCTATAATAATTTAGGCTCCACCCACATGTGACATCATTCAGGTCTCTTCAACAGTGGTGCAAGATGGTAAGTAGTATTTTACTTTTTATTTAAATTTTTGAGGTGTATTATAGTCAGGAAGGGTACCTCACTTCTTGGATCGGGGCCCCTGAAAGGAGGGCTCTAGAGGACGCCATGCCTCTGGTAGAGTGAGCCCTCACGGCCAAAGGTGAAGGCAAGCTGCGCACCTGATAGGCCATAGAGATAGCCTGAACGACCCAGTTGCTGATGGTCTGTTTGGATGTGGGAAGCCCTTTCTTCGGCGACCCGAAACACACTATAACACTATTGTTGACTATTGTTTCCTTTTACTCTTCGTCAAACGTACTACCAAACAACATTGTTTTGAAAATATAAAGGCAACTTAGACCATTGTAAAGCACACGCAAACATAACGTAAATCTGTTGACTCTTTGTATAAAACTCAAACAAAATAGTCCAAATAGAGAAAGTTCAAGAGTAGTAAGTTCATGCAAGCAAAATATAAATAACAAAAATAATAATAAACAGTCCCGTCTCAGTCCTTTACTGATTTGAGGTATGTAGGCAATTTAAAGTCCTGATGAAAAAAACAATGTCCCCAAAAAGAGAAAAAAGTATAAATCCACTGGTTCCAGGACCCACAAAAACAGGTTATCCTCCAGCTGGAAAAAAGTCCCCAGAGTATATCCACCACGTATATCCCAGACCAGAGCGTGCACATATACAATGGCTCCAACGTCTAACACACCATGTCTCTCTTCCCAGAG
Organism: Leuciscus waleckii; assembly: GCA_900092035.1. Classification (NCBI taxonomy): domain Eukaryota; kingdom Metazoa; phylum Chordata; class Actinopteri; order Cypriniformes; family Leuciscidae; genus Leuciscus; species Leuciscus waleckii. The sequence continues at coordinate 223,390 of FLSR01000795.1, read as the reverse complement.
ATCCATCTTTTCTCTTTATTCCAGAGCATTTGATGTTTTGTATCGATTATCTTTGAAATTGATTATGAAATTGGCATGATACATTTACCTCAGTCGACTCCAGAGGTTCGAAGGGGGCCTCGACCAACCCTTCGAGAACCACTGCCAGGTCCCACGTGGGAACTCTGGTACGAGCCGCAGGTCTCAACTGATGTCTCCCCAGAGGCCCATCACCCAGAAGAGCGTGGAAAGCCGCAATGGCAGCCACGTACACCTTGAGTGTGGACGGGGTAAGACCACCTGGGTCCTGGGTTAACTGGGTCCACCTCACGCTCTCTACACCAAACGGTGAAAACATTCCATTTCAGGCTGTACAATTTCCTCGTGGGAAAAGCCCTAGGGAGCTCTAGGGCTGAGTATGGTCTAGATTACTCCTGCTGACAGGCCAGCCTCTCGATACTGTGCCCCCTCAGGGGTTTCATAGCTCTGGCCGAGGGTGAAATATTGAGCCCTCTGCCTGCGTCAGGAGGTCCCTCCTGATGGGAATCTCCCAAGGAGGGCCTTCTAGGAGTGATATTATCTAGGAGTGATATTATGAGAACCATACTCGGGCCGGCCACAACGGGACTACTACAGTAGACTGACCCCATCGCACGGACCCTCTCCAGAACTCCCGGGAGCAAAGCGATCGGGGGAAACGCGCACAGACGCAGCCTCGACCACGTCTGCACCATGACATCCAACCCCAGCGGTGCTGGATGTGTGAGGGAGAACCACACTGGACAGTGTGTCGTCTCTGACATAACATAACAGTGTGTGAACCTCTGACATATTGACTCCACCACCTCGGAGGATCTGATATGCCAGTATGCATAGAGGGCGTGATCTCTGACCCCCCTGATGATTTAGATAAGACACCCCTGACATATTGTCTGTTCTGACAAGAACGTGATGACACTTGAGGTCTGGCAAGAAACTCCTCAGAGCTTGGAAAACCGCCAGCATTTCCAGGACATTTTTGTGCCAGGAGATTAGATTCCCACCAAATTAGATGTATCACGGCAGGGTTTGGTTGGCAGCACAGGGGTCTTCAGGGATGACGCAGCGTCGGGTGAAAGATAGCCACCCGAGGCATCATCCCGTAGCCATTTTCATGGGAGATGTGAAGCGGCAGATAGGGGCTGGCTGAGACTCGCGACTTTGTTTCAGTAACAGTAGATCACACAATAATTCTTTAATCACAATAATTCAATTTTTAATCTCCTTATATGTTTTCCCCTTTCTCAAATCGAGCCGTCTGACCGTGTGATGTCACACGGTCGGACGCACCTCCCACGATTGTTGATTGACAGCAGCGTTTCAACACAGACCCGCCCTGAGCGAGCTGTCATCATAGCCCGCCATTGTTGATACGCTGGAGCAGAATGGCGTCTAAGCGATTGTGGTG
>FLSR01000795.1:189314-204102 GCA_900092035.1 Leuciscus waleckii | reverse complement strand
ATTATTATATACTTAGAGTAATTTATTTACATAATATTTCAAGCATTTAAATGTGCAGGTTGTTTAGGAAACATGAATTATTCTAATAAATGTGAAGAGAAACATCCTACATTTTAAGATTTTTTGTTATTTTTTGTAATTCCAAGCCTTTGTGACTCAAACATCAATCCGGTTTATTTCTTTTACCTTTTGTGAATCTGTGTTTTTTATATACAGGCAAGTGGAGCTGAAGACTCGTCCCCTGATCAGGATGCGCTTTTTTGATGAAGACTCTCAGTGAATCAAACCTTAATCAGACTGAGGCTGAGGCCGCCGAAGAGACACTTATTAACACCGACATAACACTTATTATTATACTTGAGTACCTCTCATTTGCGTTACCATCTTACAATTAATAACCTGTTTGTACCTCTTCAGTCAGGTTTTTGTAGATTCCACAGTACTGAAACGGCTTTGGTCAAAGTTACCAATGATTTGTTGATGGCTTCTGACTCTGGTGTAATTTCCATTCTCATCCTTCTTGATTTAAGAGCAGCCTTTGATACTGTTGATCATAGTCTATGACTCGCCCGCCTTGAACAAGATTTTGGTGTCGGGGACAGCTTTGAAGTGGTTTAAATCCTATTTCACTGACCGTTCTCAGTTCGTTTCCATGCGCAGTTTCAGGTCTGAGATTAGCTATGTTCTCACTGGTGTTCCCCAGGGCTCAGTCTTGGGCCTCTGCTCTTTAATATTTTCATTCACCACTTGGTCATTTGTTGCGATCGCTTGGCCTCTATTTTTTATACTAGTCTTTCATTTGATTCTTTTGTCCAGAGTACAGTTAAATCATCCTTTTTTTCACTTCAGCAATATAGCAAGATTGCGTCCTATGCTAAATTTCTCAGTAGCTGAAAACCTGATGAATTCCTTTGTCGTCTCTAGGATAGATTATTGTAACGCCCTTTTAGCTGGAGTCTTAAAATCCACACTAAACAAACTGAAATATGTACAGAACTCGGATATTGACTGGGTCCAGGGTATGCAATCACATCACTCCAGTTTTGGAGTCCTTACACTGGTTTCCAGTCAGATTCCGAGTTGATTTTAAAATCATGATGCTGACATATAAAGCATTGCTTGCCTTGGCTCCTTATTATTGATCTGAATTGTTCATTTTTCCTATACCACAACTCGGAGACTGCACTCTTCACAATCCAACTTGTTGGTTGTTCCTCATACACGCTTACGATCTATGGGTGACAGGGCTTTTTCTTCATATGCTCCTGTCCTTTGGAATTCTCTTCCGCTTGATCTTAGGGAAGCTCAGAGCTATGACATTTTTTAAAGTAGACTTAAGACATTTTTTTTTTTTAAATTAGCATTTAATTGTTGATGTTACATTTGTATTGCTTATTTTGTGTACAGCGCTTTGAGAAGTTGCTTTTAAGAAGGCGCTTTATAAAATAAAGTTTATTATTATTATCATTATTTTGATACTTTCATTAAAAGAGAACTTGAAAAGAAAATGGGAAACAAGAGAAGAAACTCACATCACTCATAGAGAAAGATAGTCACAATTCCAAGATTTCTTTAGTACCAATACTAGTGAAATTTCACTAGAAATCAAGGCCCACTGAAATCAAAATTGAACTTTTTTAGCTTTCAGTATGAATATGTTAACCTTAAAGGGTTAGTTCACCCAAAAATGAAAATTCTGTCAGTAATTATTCACTCGATTCAAACCCCGTAAGACTTTCGTTCATCTTCGCAATGCAAATTAAGATGTTTTTTGATGAAATCTGAGAGCTGTCTCACTCCTCCATAGGCTGCAAGAAAATTGATATTTGCCGGCCCCGAAAGTTAGTAAAGACAATGTTTAAAATAGTCCAAGTGACTACAGTGGCTCAACCTTAAGTTGATCAAATGACGAGAATACTTTCTGTGCGCAAAAAACAACAACAAAAATAACGACTTTATTCAACTCTTCATTTTCTTCACGAGTTCACGTAGTGTAACAGCGCAGCGCTTCTGGGTTGTACGTCAGAACGTTCGCTTCATGGTGCTGTCTAGTACAAATTGAAGTCTTTAAGTCTTGATCAAACTCTGAATCTCAGGAATTTTGTATTTTTGTTTTAATAAATGTCTTTTAACATTGTAACCTTTTATGAAGCATTTGAGATGGCATGCTGATCTTTTATTTTATTTTAACTGTCAAGTGTATTTTTTGATTTAACGGTAATGATGTACTTATTCACATAATCTCTTTGTTTTAAATGTTTTCTCCTTTGCATGTCTCGAAGAATGTTTGCTGTGCTGTGATTGTCCCAGTTAATTATTTGTGTCATTTATGAGTTTATGATATTATCACGTGTGATGGAAATGTTTATCTGCAGGTCTGTGGACTTCCTGGTTATAAAGCCGGCAGGATTTAGAAGTGTTCATCATCGTGTCTGTTGTTATAAATGTTTTCAGAAAAGTCATTTCAGTGTCATAGCTAAAGTACTGTAATATGCCAAACTCCTCACAAAAGCCTGAACCACGACCTTAGTAGAATATAGACTTTTCTCTCTCTCTTTTTATTTTATTATTTTTTTACCTTGCATCCGTCAAGGAAAACGTGCTTTGAAGCACATATAAACCATATTATTTTATGGAAAATAGAAAAGAAATTGAAAGATATGTGTATGTTTATGTGATAAGTGCAATTAAAACAGACCTGATTCACTTAAGTATAACGGCTGAAATCTTTTATTATAATCTTTTGGATTTTTAAAAACCTAATTTTATGATGCTATTATGCACAATTTAGGCAGTATGTTTGTAAAAATGATAATGATTTAGATGTATACTTAAGAAAATCTTGCAGTGGATCAAAAATAACATTTTGATAAACATTTTAAAAAAAAATAGCAGTAGTCTAATTATTAGACAAAGAAGAATGAGCTTAATGGTAATTTAATAACTGGTTCCAAGGATAAAGCTGCAGTCCGTAACTTTTTTGGGTTCAAAATGTATATAATGAGCGAGTAGTACATCATGAATGCATTTTCCAAACCCCTTTTTTGTGACTGTCTTTTAAATAGAAAATATTCAGGAATGGTGTTGATGAATTTGCACATGGTTTGTCTTAAAGCATATTAAAAACACCACATAGACATACTGTATAAACAACATTAAAAGCTTGATTTCTAACTCTTTCCCCGCCATTGACGCCCAGACTGGCTCCATTGTCGCTCATAGACACATGATAGAAAACGTGTTCGTATTTGGTGTAGGAAGGAGCATGTCATTTAAAAGAAAACTGTTTAACTTTATTAAGTATATCAATCAAGATCTCCGTTTCGTGACAAATCTTTTGAACCGATTCTTTTAAATCAACTGGTTCACAATAAATAACATTCATTTGTGAATTCGACTGATCTAGAAAACAACAACTCAGTGATTTTTGATAGTAGAAGCCTAATTCCTTCCGATGGATTTGGTAATACTTGAGTCATTATTAGTGGGTTACCATGATCTTCACTTTAGAATTAATTATGTATTAGTCATGTTAATTATGAACCTGTAAATAGTAGTTCTTAGTAGTCCCCTGGCAGCAATGGGAAATAAATAGTTATTAATTAGATAATAGTGAACTACCTCATTCAACTAAGCGATATTACTTACTAATTTGTTAATTATTTTCTCAACTGAACATGCTGGACTCTATGAAGTAAAGATAATCGCATCTGAACTGTCATCAAAAACATTCACTGTTTCTGCCTATGGTGAGTAGAGATCATTTCTATGTTCTTCACATTTATTGACAGTAGCGGCTCTATCCATACATTAAGGTGAGACAGATTCTGTGACGTAGTGATAGTTTATGATTTGAGGCTAGTTTTACATAATCGCTGAACATGCAGACACACTTTGGTAGTAGATGTCTTGTGTATTTGCATCATTCAGCCTGAGGGTGGCGCTCTAATGTTGATTGACAGTCTCTATAAATACACAAATAGAATAGAATGTTCAGAATTACCTTGATGTATCATTTACTACATTTGAATTGATTTCAAGGTACAAGGACTTGTTGTACACGACAGGAAGTAAGTGTGTAAGATGTCTCAGGTCTGAAAAGTGCATCCACACTCTTTAAGGCCCTGTCACAAATAGCACATTTCATGTGTACTTGCACTTGTGTGCTACATGGTCACTGTGTGTGCATGTCCAATAAGTCCACAAGACCTTAGGGGTTCCAATATGTCCATTTAGGTTTCAGAAGGGTGCCCGCGAGCGCCCCCTTTTTCAGCCGATATACGTCCTCAATGCACACTTTTGCAGAGCCCGCACTGAAGTGAACTCCACAGCACTTCTACCCTTGCGTGCCCCGATTTTCAAGTCAAGTCAAGTCATCTTCATTTATATAGCGCTTTTAACAATGTAGATTGTTTCAAAGCAGCTTTACAGAGATAAACGTATCATTTAAGGTAAGATTGTTTTGGCTTTATAGCGGTTCTTTAATAAAGTTATTTTCCAGCTAAAGTTAGTTTTGATTGATTCGCTTCCGTCGCAACGATCATTTGTCATTAAATTAGGGGCCGCTAAGACGACACCATTCTCCACTTGGACTATATTAACGATGTCTTTAATGCATTTTCTGGGCCAGCAAGTTATAATGTCTTAGAAGCCTATGGAGGAGTGAGACAGCACTCAGATTTAATCAAAAATATTCTAATTTGTGTTCCGAAGATGAACAAGGTCTTACAGGGTTGGAACAACATGAGGGTGAGTAATTACTGACAGAATTTTCATTTTTGGGTGAACTAACTCTTTAATGTCACCAGCCTGTGGTCAGCTGTGAAAGATGGAAAGCAGAACAAAAGTATTTTGGTGCAATAACTTTTAAGTGGCACTTAATTTCATGAGATCTATTTCAGGGAGGAAGCAGCTTGACCTAATACCATTTATATGCCAAAAATATAGCATATAGATAACAGGCCCCGTGTGCCCAGTTTAATTGTCAAGTACTTGCTTAGTCAGCTTGATTTTGATTGAAAATATATAATAGCATCTTGCTTCTCAATTATCAATTGTAGTGAAAATGACATCATAGGACTTCAGTGTCTTCACTGTAATATTGTTGCCAAAGGCGGAGGGTGAACCAACAACGGGGTAAGGCTAAAGAGACGTGCTTCCCCTTTAAAAATAAATATATATTAATAATTATTTATTTATTTATTTTTAGATTTCCTTGAAATAAATATGTGTCACAGCACAACCTACACATTTCAGCATTAATGGTCCAGATAAATGATTTGTTATTAAAACGTCTATGCTCAAACACTCAGAATCTACTCACCGCTCAAAACGCCAGAGATTTGTTGAGGCTGCATTGCTCAACGCTGCAAAAACACTGTTAAATAGAAGCTTTTTATGTTCTCCAGAGGGCAAACACAGATAAGCACTGGATTGTCTGCCAAATATAGGCAGCTTTTCCCTCTAAAAGCAATCAGAAGGAGCAGCAGACAGTGGTTTGCCTGAGAAAGTTCCTAACAAGTCTCAAGTCCGTGACCAGGGGAAGGCTAAAGGTGATGATACACTTTTTGAGCAATGTTGCTGGGCAATCTCGCCGATCGATTGTTGCTTGGGCATTTTCCCATTGAAAATTGGCAGTAAATTTCTGTCTGGATAATTTAGATCAGTCATGGACCCTGTGTCTCATCCGGTTGCCCGTTGACGGCAACATCGCCCAGAAGATTGCTCAAAAAGTTGCCCTGGTATCATCACCTTTAAGCCTTGTCCAGCCTTACACACACTCCGCCTACGAGTGTTGCAGTGTCTGTCTTGTTGATAGGCTGATTTATTAGTGAAAGTTTAAGATAATATACAGATAATAATAGCAACTCAAATCAATATTTATTTATTTATTATTCACATTTAAGTGGGTAACAGCAGAGCCCGTCTACGGAGAGCCTGGCCACTCCCTATTAAGTCCTATTGTACCGAATTTTGGTTGTAGTTCCACCAGAGTTCCACTGGGGGCGATCGCCCATGAGTGCAGAATGAATGGGAGTCTATGAAGCTAGACGGCTAAATTTGTCTCTTTCATCCGATTGCCGTTGAGAAATTGCAGGTTTTGCAAAGTTGAATGAACGAGTACTTTTGTCCTTTCGATTTCTTACAGGTTGAGTTGTTGTTGCCCATAACACACTAGCCTTCTTGCTAATGAACGCTGATTGGTCAGTGAAGGACTGATTACGACCAGAGATACCGCTTGATGGCATCGTGGCATCCGAAGCTGGACCAGAAACACACAAAAACTCTTCTAGCACATGTATTTACCTGTGTCAGCTGTGTTGTGTGTTTACCTGTGTCAGCTGTGTTGTCGATGCCTCAAGAGAAAAGAAAGTGCAGAGCGCGAAAGCACCAAAGTGACTGAAGGATTGCCGTAAAGCAGTATCTCTGGTCGTACGATGTGGATGAAGTCATTGACAATTTAAAAGACTTTTTAAAGCAAATAAGTGACTCTAAAAAATCTAACACCCAGCAATGTGTAATTTCTTTGCATCTCCTTTCGAATACAACATTCAAATTACTAGACAAAAATTATATCCTGAGAAAAGTGGATTTTGATGTGTATAGCTCCATAGACCTCCATTCATTCTGCACTCTCCCTGTGAGCGCCCTCATATGGAATCAGAGTGGAACTGCAACCAGTTCAGAAGCCGTAAGTTTACTGAGAGTGGAAGTTCTCTCCTTATTAGTCATTCTCTGTAACAGGAACAATACTGTACTCAAAGAGGTGTCTGTTAGAGGTGCCACCTAGAAAGTACAGTCATCTCTATATGTGTGAGGTTACGCTCACCTGTTAGAGTTTGCTCAGTGCCATATTCCACCATCTGCGTAAAAAGAAATGTCAGAGATGAGATATTCAGTTCACTGCTTTTATCTGATAAGCTTACAGAAGATTCCGGCAACTGCTGGGGAAAAAAAAAAGGATAATGTTAAAACATATAAGGCCAATCAAAAATGTAATTACTTTTTTAAAAATGTCTTTTTTTTTTCAGTCCAAAATACTAATATAAATATATCCAAACAAAATAAAATATTATGCCAACAATAAACATAAATGTCTCCTACAGATAGATAGATCCATATTGTGGTTAGAAAACTCATGATGATAAAACAAGTTTCTAGAAGACAAACATTTTATGATTTCTTTTAAAGTTCAATTTCCTATATAACTTCTGCAATCCAAAAGCAGAAAACGCTGCTATGTGTACAAGGTGATGACGAAGAGAAATATGATTGCCAGTAATCAAGTCAAGTCAACTCCCCCTCCTCCACCCCCACCCCCAACCACAGGAAGCTAGGTAGGGATTTTCTGGTATAAAATAAGCGCGTCTCTCAGTGCAGAAGAGTCGACTGCAAGTCTGAGTGTTGTAGAGGGCTTTCCCGTGAGGCTGAAGGAGCTCCGTTCTGAATGTCTTCAATGAGTCGCACATTTATTTATTTTTTCATTCCGGTAAACTCGTATAAATCTATCGATCTGAAGTCAGATTTGAATAAACTCGCTTAGAAAAGTGGAATAATAATCGCTGCTTGTTTAAAAACGGCTCTATGACATCGAACAATCTGACACAATGGAAAACAATGGACTTCGTTTACTCAATTTTTACTCACACGTACAGAAATATGATGTTTATTTTAATCTTCGCCGGCTTACTCGTGGACGGTGAGTACATTTAAATGGTTTTGCACTTCACTTTACAAACTTTACAAAAAAAAATATTTGGGTCTAGAGGTCTTGAAACTGTCTCGGATTGTGAAAGAAAAATGTCTTATTCTACAGTGCAAGTAGCCTATTAAAAACCCTTACGAAAATAAACCATGGTTTTGCTACACTAATATAGTTTAACCCTGGTATATTTCTTTGCAGTAAAACTGTGGTTATACAAATGGTAATCAATCTTCCAAGAAACCTTTGTTATTACACTTTTACTATAGTAAATCCCATGATTAGTTTTCTTAAGGTATGAAACCAACATGATGCTTTGTTTCTGTGCTCATGTCTTGTTCACTATTGCATTAACATTACTCAGGATTCAGTGAACTTACCTGAGAACTAATTTATTATTGACCATTTTGGTGTTTCTGTATTCACAAAATATCCTGCGGGACTTGAAATCTGTCCTTGGATCTGTAAAGACTTGAACAGGATTGCAGGAGGAATAAGACTTAAAGGAATAGTTCACCAAAACATTAAATTCTGTCATCATTTACTTAGCCTCATATTGTTCCAAATCAATCCTACTTTATTTCTTCTGTGGAACACAAAACTGAACTCTCTGCCTGAGAAACTGTCTCTTTTCTTCAGGTGTGTTTGGTGTTACAGGTGAAGGAAAGTCAGTGTTCGTGATGGAGGGAGATTCTGTCACGCTACACACTGATCTAACTAATATACAGAAATATGAACGCATACTGTGGACATTTGGAACCGACAGCACTCGAATAGCTCAAATCATCAACGCTGTCAATAAGGTCTCATTATATGATGAAGTTCTTGATGGGAGATTCAGAGATAGTCTTCATCTGGACAAGACTGGATCTCTCACCATCACAAACACCACAACTGAACACAGTGGCATTTATGAACTGCAGATCTTTGGTGGAAATGAGGTCCCACCGAAGAAATTCAGCATTATTGTTTCTGGTGAGTCGTTCTCATGATGCATTTGGTTTGATTTCATTGCATTGCTGTGTCAATCTATTGTAGAGTGAAACATGCTATTCTCTTTATTCTCTCATGTTTCTCAGCTCGTCTGCCTGTTCCTGTCATCATCAGTAACTCTTCACACTGTTCATCATCATCATCATCATCAAATTGTTCATTGGTGTGTTCATCAGTGTTGAATGTGTGTGATGCGACTCTCTCCTGGTACGCAGGAATCAGTGTATTGTCCAGCATCAGTGTGTGTGATCTCAGCATCAGTCTCTCTCTACCTCTGGAGGTGGAATATCAGGATAAAAACACCTACAGCTGTGTGCTGAACAATCCCATCAGCAACCAGACCACACATCTGGACATCAACACACTCTGTCACACATGTTCAGGTACGGCAGTGCTGATATTTCACAGAGCTAATCAATGAAGTTTTAGCAGTTCTAATACTGATATGGTTTCTCTCTTTCCATTATAGCTGCAGGTTTGTCTGCAGGGGAAATAGCGCTGGTGTGTGTTTGTGCTCTGGCTCTGGCTGCAGTTTTGTGTGGTATTTACTGGTACCATCAACACAAGCTTAAACGGGCAGATAAAAGTGGTACGTGTTACCTAGAGCCTAAAGAACGCTTAATTATGCAAAATATAGTTTTGTAAGAAAGGTTACATTTACTCCTGTGTTCTTGTTTCAAATACATTCACATTCAAGACATTATCTGTGTTTCTTTTTTTTCTCTTTCTCAGACGGGAAAACGTATAATAAGGACAGTTGTTCACAAAATGGTAAGTTACTGTACAACTGTGTGTAACTTGGTTGAAAGTTACTATGGCAAAAGGTGTTATTTAATGAAGTCTGTGATTTTGGTTTAAACAGGTGCAGTTCCTTTGTTAGCTGTGGAGACAGACGGTAAGATATCATGTGCTTATATTGCAGGATATTGTGTCTTTGTTCAACATATGGTTCATGTTGTCGTGAAGCACAATAGAAACTGGCAGCGTATATCCCAGCTAACAAAAGTGTGTTCAACATTTTGCTAACGTTCACATTAAGTTGGTTCTGTTTTGTTGGTAATGCGAACGTTACAGAATTTCATTCTATTTTAGAATTTTGCAAAGAGTCTTGGAATGTTATTTTAAAATTTTCTCTGAACCATGATACTAGTTAGCTATTTCTAAATGTTGAGAGAACCTTGCCAGAACGTTAGCTAAACTTCTGAAAATGTTCACTGTTAGCTGGGTGTATAGTATACCCAATATTATAAGGTGAGGTTGAACAGAAAACTGGAGGAGCAGGTTTTCCTCAGGTGAGGGGTGTGTCCAGCAGAACAGCTGTCTGTCTCAAATGTCAGATATTACATCAACATGTTTAATCCAAATGGCATTTAAATGCAGATACAGTCTATAAGATCGAGTGAACAACATCAGTACAACTGAAGAAACTGATGCTGTCATTCAGATATATATTCTCATAAGTTCATTGACTGCCATTATGAATGTGGAACAATAAAAGATGCTGGATTTTGTTGGAAACGGTATATTTATATTCTCAGGGTTAATATACTGTATATTATTCACATTAGTGTTGGCCAGTACTGAGACTTATACGGTACAGTAACAGCCTTTCCTTCAAATCGCCACTGTAGTTATTTATCATTATTTACACTAAAGCGTTGTATTATTTCAACCCAGTCACTGTATGTTTGAAGCTCATATTTACTCCGCTGAAGTAGCAGTGCTTCGCCTTCTGAGAATATAGTTCCCAGTATGTATACGGTTAGAAGATGGCTGTGTCTCATGTGACCTTGTTATTTGTACACGCTGTGACTATACAAATCACAACATGTAAATAGGAAAATGTTGGTGTTATTTGTCATTTATTGGGAGCAGTATGCTAGCTGGAGCTGTTTACCTCCAGTCTTTGTGCTAAGCTAGGCTAGCGGTGGGTGCATCAGACAGAGTTACGGCACGTACAGAGATGAAAAGGGTATGTATGGACTTATCTAACTCTGTGGGAAACAGTGAATAAGATAAAGTCCCAAAAAGTCGCCGTGTTCCTTTAAGCAGAGGGGTTATCATGTGTGCCCGTCCGCTACGCCACTGGTAGTGTATGTAAATCAACAATGTTTATTCGTTCTTATTGTTAGCTGGACTGAGAAATTCACGTTTATTTGTGAGCAAATGTCCGCCTGACGACACTTATAGTGTTGTCATGATACTGGAATTTTCAAATACCTTGAAAAATATCTGTGGCAAGCAGGACGAGGCCGAGGGTCGTGAGAGAACGGAGCGAGGCCTCGTATCTCACGGAGGAGAGAAGCATAAAAGGAGGAGTGACGACAGTGAAGATGAGACAGGACCAGGCCTGGATTTTACATTGTGTTTTGTTTATGCTTTATTATGTTTGTCATCCGTTGACATCTGCCATTACTTTCGTTTTGAGTTTATTTATTTAAGTTGGCGATATGAGGATGGTGCGCTGCGCAGGTGACACTCGATAGTAATTATTTAATTTGCACAATACTTAGCATGCATCAGTCCCAGACCATCATAACAATGACTTAGTTGTTTGAACTTTCTGAAAGTGGGATAAAGTTGACTAGCTAATCTCAAAGTACCTAAAGTGAGTTACAGTAATCCAATGAGTAAAATCTTATTTCTTCGAATTTTTTTCTTGTCGGAATAGGTTTTACTTTTACTAGTAGTCGAAGCTGAAAGAAGCATGTTTGACCATGTATTTATGTGTTTGTCAAATTTCGTGAAAGAATTTCATATTTCAGGATTTCTTTCTTGTCTAGAGAGTAATTTCCAGGTCTATAGAGAAACTTTAGAGTCAGAATGAAGCTGAAATGATCGCCAGTGTGTGAAAGAGAATGAGTCAATGAGATGATGGTGAGCCATTTTAAACTATCAATCGAGTGCTTGACTACACACTGACCCACAACTACAACACGCATTTGTGCAGAGAGTTATCACACAGAGGAGGGATGTGTATTTTGCAGATGTTACAAATAATCAAACCTGTTTGCTGGGATCTGTGGGGAAAAGGGTGTTGCTGTGTTTTCTCTGGGCAAATCCAGGTTTCAACCTTAGGATGATGAGCTTTATTGATTGGCATTTCCACAGTCCCAAACACAGAGAGCAACGAGGAGGTGTAAAGAAACTGCACGCTTGTTGGATCATGTTGTTGTACAGCGCTTCTCTGTTCCTCTGTGAAATTTGTCCGCCCTTTAGAACTTTCTAACAAAACTACTTCTTCTGCTGTACGGCCAAGGCGGATGTACGGTACAGCAGCTTTCTAACAAAACTACTTCTTTAAACTCCTCCTAGGCTGTTGGACAATTCAAATGATATATGTGTGATCTGGAGCCCTCATGACAAAAAATTTCGTTTTTTCGTTTGATTGTTTCCAATTTAAGCCAAAGATTTTGGGTGAGTTTAGCCTATGATGAATAATTGACTTGTATCTTCAATCTGCCAAGCAAATTTTGAGCAAAGGTTTTGAGAGCGAACGTAAAGTTTCTCTGGGGAACGGAAACATTTTGCAAGCGAACGCAAAGTTTCTCAGGGGAACACAAAACATTTTGCGAGCGAAAGAATAGTTTCTTGGGCGAATGCAAACATTTTGCGAGCGAAAGAAACGTTTCTCGGCCGAACATAAATGTTTTGCGAGAGAGTGCTAAGTTTCTCGGGGGAAGGCTAAAGCATTGCATTGACTAGTTATTTTTCCTCCCAACTCATATTTTTTCCCACCACCATGACCCTTCAGGGGCTCCGTAGTTATACAGGCTGTAGGAAGTCACAAGGTTAGTTGTTTTCATCCAAAGTTGTGAATTAAATTAGAATGTCGCATAAAAACATTTGCTTAAAGCACAATTCCATATGTTTCCATAATCACTTCTCGGGAAACTGGCTCAAAGTGTCAGGTAATAAAAATTGCCTGCAACCGGCGAAGCCACCATGTTTTTTTGTTTTTGTTTTTCATAAAAAAAAAAAAATTAAACATTCTGATGTCTGGTGTTTGGCAATACAACAATGGTTCATTCTCATCTGAAAAACTGTTTCTGTTTGTTTTCCAGGTGTGTTTGTTAAGGAAGATAAAATCACATCAGTGTCAGTGATGGAAGGACAACCTGTCACGCTACACACTGATGATGCTGAAATACTGGGAATGGAGAAGATATGTTGGAAGTTTGCGGATTCCGAAAAACACAGTGCTAAATTTGTTGTCATAGCTACACTGGATAAAACGAACAATGCGGAACTTCCATATAAGAGAAAAATTCTCAAATTCAAAGACAGTTTAAAACTGAACCTCAACACCGGATCTCTCACCATCACTAACATCACACCTAAACTTGTGGACATTATAAACTCCACATCACCAGTGTGGAGCTATTTTGCACTTTGATTATTTTCTTGTTTATTTACATTGTCGTTTATTGGTCACGTGGTGCTATGTTAATTTGCATAAATAGGTCAAGGTGGGAGGAACCAGGCTACACTGGATAAAACGAACAATGCGGAACTTCCATATAAGAGAAAAATTCTCAAATTCAAAGACAGTTTAAAACTGAACCTCAACACCGGATCTCTCACCATCTCTAACATCACACCTAAACTCTGTGGACATTATAAACTCCACATCACCAGTAATGGACAGATGAGCATGCATACATTCATTGTTGCTCATGTGAGTAGGTCTTTCAAAGCTTTTAAATGTCTTACTAAGATCAAAACTATTAATAAAGAGTTATGTTCTTTGCATCTTTTTTTAATAAACAGAGATTATTATATAGTTTTTCTGTCTTTGTCAGAGATCCATATTTCATTGTGAATAGTTAAAAATCACTGTAGTGGGAAGACTAATTTAATTTGTAGATTGATGGGAACATTCAAATACTTTCCATATTTTTTACCTTCTATGATTCTTTATTTTCTTACAGATTCCATTGAGTAGAGAGCGGATCCTAAGCCGGAGACAAACCTGCCCTTGATTACAGTATATAAACACTGGAATATCATCCACATTTCAATTCCACTGACAAATATAAGAAACATTTTGCTTTTTTTTTTTAACCATCTAACATCCCTAATGACAAAATGCCTTAATAATAAAGATAAGAGTTCTGTAAGGCTGACATAAAACGAATGTATATTTTGTCACACTACACCTATTTGTCAGGAGAAAGGAGCTATTAAACACAACAGATAATTTGTCTATATTATTTTAAAACTGCTGAACTATTATTATACCAGTATTTTTTTGTATTTAGTATTAACTCTTTCCCTACCAGTGTTGTATTTTATATTAACTTTTTCCCTTCCAGTGTTTTTTTTTTTTTTTTTGCCAGCCACCGTTAAATTAATTATTTATTCAACACTTGAATGTGGGTAAGTTTCATAAAAAAAGCAAACTTTTGAGTAAAAGCTGAGAAAATCACATTTTTGTCAGACTACATCCAGATCAGATTCAGAACGATGATCAACACACAGATGTAGTAGATCAAGTCCATCAACACCCCTAAAGCTTCACAGTCCTGTAGCTCGTCCTGGGTCGACATTTCATTCTTTAACATTAGGCAGTTTTGATTTATATGCTGTTTAATGTTGATGATCACATTATTTTACATATGTATATGATTACATATGAGATCTCTTGTTTCTGCATCATCTGCCCATGTGTGTTGATCAGGAGATCAGTACTCTTTCAGATGATGTGTAATAGCGCCCCCTACCGTATAACAGTGAAAGTCGATCAATTCAGTCAATGGCAGGGAAAGACTTAATTGTAAAATAGTATTTTTTTTTTTTCGTTTTCTGCATATTTTTCCCCCAAAAAGATATATTTTTAATATATATTTAAAGTATTTAATGAATTCATGACATGTAAAATCAAATGTCCCTTGATCTTTTGACATATAAGAGGTCTTTGTAAATAAAGCAAAAAGTGATGAAAATTTAATACTGCACTTGTTAAGTATTTTCATGCTACTTATACGAATCATTGTAAAACAATATATTGTTCAAATGTATAAATGTAAATTGTATTTTTTTGTTATTCTCTCTCTCTCTATGTATGTATGTATATATATATATATATATATA